>CAMOHE010047735.1:60718-77447 GCA_946598075.1 Artocarpus hirsutus
ATCTTAGAACTTAAGATTTGATGAGGCGATCAAGTCTTATGGTTTTGATCAAAATGTTGATGAACCTTGTGTATAAAAGTACATCAAAGATAAGAAAGTGGTCTTCTTAGTTCTTTATGTAGATGATATCCTACTCATTGGGAATGGTATAAGGATTTTATCTAATGTAAAGAAATGGCTTGCCAACCAATTCCAAATGAAAGATTTGGGAGAGACAAGTTATGTTCTTGGAATCCAACTCATAAGAGATTACAAGAACAAACTGTTGGTGCTGTCTTAGGGATTGTACATCGATAAGATGCTTATTAGATTTTGATGCAGAACTCCAAGAAAGGTAATTTACCTACACATCATAGAGTTTATTTTCAAAAAAGCAGTGTCGTAAGACACCTCAAGATGAAGAAAACATGAGATAAGTACTCTATGCATCTGTAATGGGAAGTCTAAAGCATGTCATGTCGTATACAAGACCTAGAATTTGCTATGTGGTGGGTGTAGTCAGTCGGTATCAATCAAACCCAAGATTAGATCATTGGGCGGTGGTTAAATGTTGGAAAAATAGTACGCAGTGAAAATTTTAAAATTTTTAAATCAGAGTATTTTCTAAAACACAAGTTTGACACGCTATATGCATAAATTAACCAAATCTTACTAACCTTGGAATGCCGAAGAGCTCTTACAATATGTGAAGAGAAGAACATTCTAGAAAAGCCTTAACCAACTGGTCTTCTTTGTTATTCTCTATCCTTGATAAGTATATGTGTGAACACACTTTGTACAGCTCTTCCCTAGTGACTCTTCTTCCAACCAACTGAGAAAACCCAGAACTAGCATTCGTGATTTGTGAAAATAGCTCTTTATGGAGTTTTAGAGACTCACAAACTACAATGCTCACTTTTAATTTCCCAACTGATCTAATTAACATAGACAACTCACTCCCTATTTATAGAGGTTGTTCCCAAGGTTGGTTATTATTAAATAAGGCCTCAAAAATTTGAATCTGGATCAATATCTAATAAAATCGTGTTTGAAATGTGTGATCAAAAAATCATAAGATTAGCAGGCCGAACTAATGGATTGGCCTATCAAACTTACCTCATCGATAGGTTAAACTAACTAATCAGCCTGCCAAACTTACGATAAATGTCCCTGCAAATATTTTATTTCCTACCCGAGATTCTTTAGATAAAGCCTTAGTTTTAATTCAAATAACCCAATAGAGAAGTTATTTGATTAAAACAACCATATCTAGATAATCTCTAGGAAAATAAATATTCCAGATAATTCAACAAGTTTTTCTTGAATTAATTTACAAAATTAATTCAACCGATAAATAGACATAAATTATCTGATCCTATCGAATTTCAACCAATCTAATAATTTAATATAAGTCACAGATTTATTGGAAAAGCATACTGTATTGTTACAAGATTTATTATGAGCTAGCAAAGGGGACTTGATGGACCTATATAGTTCAAGTTCCTGATAATTATAAAACCCAATATCCTAGATATATGTTTCATAATTATCAACTCTAATGTTACTTTACTAAAAGCTTAGAGCTACACTTGTGAACTATATAAAATTATGAAGCCCATATAGCTAAGTATCCATGACATATCATGATGTGTCGTATTCCCATAGGATATCCATAATCAACTTAAGTATAAATTCTGTTTTTCCTTCTCGATTACTTTTATCTTACGTTCTATTATCTCACCATTGGAAAACTTACTATTCCAAGATAGTATACCATTTGGTTTCACCTATGTATCTGAATAGTTAAGCGCTCCAGTCTTTCAAATACAGGATAAGCATATAAAAGGATATCGTCAACTCCTAAAGAGGAGCTATGGATTCCGTATCTATGAATAACAAGTATACGCTATCAAGAGTCATGTCTCCAACATACTAGTGTACATACCATCATGAAATATGGATGTCACCTTTTTGTACATTAAAAGATATAAGTAAAGACAACGGGCCCACTATTCATTCCAGGATTAAGATACAACACATACGATTGTTTAAAGTGAATTGATTTGCCCATACAGAATTATTAATCCAAATCAATTCCACTTTGTGTCCCGATCCAATACATCATCACCCCATGACAATGTATCGATGTTTCTATTCATGGAGTCCACCTCCGATGGTCAAGATAAACCATCTTTCGTTAGAGATATAGACAGCATAATCTTTGCATGAATAAAGCACCTAACTTTATTCCCTTGATTGCAGATCTTATGGTTTAGACCATCCCTTTTAGAATCATGTCTTCTGCATAATCTGTCCATCATATGCCTGATTCTAAAGGCTTAATTCGATAGTCTTAGACTTTTGTTTGCTTATCATACATTCAACAAATATGAACGTAAAGAGGACAACAATTTGGTATATGAATAATAAATAAATTCTTTATTAATAAAAATATCTCCAAAAATATATTACATTTTTACTCTTTAGGGCATATATGTCTAACAATCTCCCACTTGCACTAAGTGTGTAAACATGGCACATCTTGCATCCCCGTAGCTTCCATATGCCTCTCGAAAACTCTCGCAATTAGTGTTTTCATGAATGGATCAGCTAAATTTCTTCAGATGCAACTTTGTATACAGCAACATGCCTGCCCTCAACAAAGTCCTTCATCACATGATACTTTCGATGAATATACTTACTCTTCTTGTGAAATCTTGGTTCCTTAGCATTAGCTGTTGCTGCAGTGTTATCACAATATAGTGATACCACCTTATCCAAACCAAGAACTACCTTAAGATCCCCATGAGACTTGCGGAGCTACACTGCTTCTTTCGAAGCATCACTAGCTACCACATGCTCAGCCTCCATCATTGAATTTGAAGTGTAATCTTACTGACACTTCTTCAAACAATGGCACTGCCACCCAGAGTAAACACAAAACTAGAAGTCGATCTCCTTGAATCCAGATAGGATTAAATCTGAATCAATATATCCTAGAGGTGTTAAATCCTCACCTGAATATACAAGCATATATCCTTAAGTCCTTCTCAAGTACTTGAAAATATGCTTAATCGCAACCCAATTTATGGTCCCGGATCCGACTGAAATCAACTTACTATCCCGACTGCATAACTAATATCTGATCATGTGCAAAGCATGGCATATATGAGACTACCCACTACCAAAGCATAAGGCACCTTCTTCATATATTCTCGTTCTTCATCAGACTTTAGTGAGTCTTTCTTAGAAAGAGTAATTCCAGACCTAGATGGTTGTCCACTTTTCTTGGAATCCTTCGTTGCAAACCTCTTCAGAATTTTCTCTATGTAGCTTCCTTGGGTCAAAGCTATCATTCTATTCTTCCTATCTCGAAAGATTTAGATACCGAAAACATAATTATCTTTACCTAAGTCTTTCATATCAAACTACTTAGTTAACCATAATTTGATCAATGACAACACCCCAATGTCATTGCCGATTAGCAGAATGTCATCTACATAGAGCAGTAGAAAAACCACCTTCCCATCCTTAATATATTTGTAAACACATGGTTTGTTCACATTTTGTTTGAACCCATAAGTCTTGATCACTTGACCAAATCTTATGTTTCAAGAACAGGAAGCCTGCTTAAGTCCATAAATTGACTATAGTAGCTTACAAACCTTACCCTCCTAACCTTTACCCTTGAACCCATCTGGCTTTGCCATATATATGGACTCATTAAGATATCCATTCAGAAAAGCCGTCTTGACATCTATTTACTAAATCTCATAATCGAGAGCGGCAGCTATAGACAAGAGAATGAGGATTGAGTTAAGCATGGCTATAGGTGAAAAGGTTTTCTCATAATCTATTCCTTCTTTTTGCGTGTATCCCTTAGCTACTAATCTAGCCTAATAGGTTTTGACCTTTGCATCTGCTCCTCTCTTTCTCTTATAGATCCACTTACACCCTATGGGTTTTATCCCTTTGGGAAGATCCACAAGTTCCTAGACCCAATTAGTCTCCATAGACTTAATCTCAGTGTTCATGGCTTCTGTCTAGAGTTTTGAATCAACATCCTCCATAGCCTTTTCATAAGTGTAAAGATCCCTGTCATGTTCATTCGATTCAGCCAAAAAGGCCTCACCATTAAACATTTATCTCTCGGGTTGACGCACAACCCTCCCATTATGCCAAAGCCCCATAAGTTGTTGTTCAGTTAGTTTTTCTACATTGATTGAAACGGTTTCAATTTGGAACCCCTGGAGTGATAAAATCACTCGCCAACTCCTTAAGTACCACTTTACTTCGAGGCTTAAAGTCGTTCATGCAACTTTCCTTAAGGAAAGTTACATTTGTTGAAACCATGACTTTATTTTCCTTTGGATTATAAAAATAACCCCCTTTAGTCCCTTTTCGATATCCTACAAATACACAAACTTTAAAACGTGCTTCTAACTTGTTCGCTTCCTTATGTAGAACATGAGCAAGACATCCCCATAAGCGAATATGATTTAAAGATGTCTTCTTGCCTGTCCATAACTCGTGAGGAGTTTTAGGAACTAATTTTGAGAGCATATTGTTCAAAAGTTAACATGCGGTTTGTATTGCATATCTCTAAAAGGATAAAGGCAATGATGAATAACTCATTATGAACCTAACCATGTCTAACAAAGTCCTATTTCTTCTTTTAGCCATGCCACTCTGCTGTAGAGTGCCCGATACAGTCAAATGGGATAGAATCATATTTTCTAATAAGTGTTCTAAGAACTCATCAAAAATGTATTCACCACACCTCAATCGGATCGTAGTGCCTTTATGGGTCTACCCAATTGCTTTTTTACTTCAATCCAAAACTTCCTGAACTTGTCATAAGTTTCGCTTTTGTGGTTCATTAGGTATATATATCCATATCTTGAGTAATCATCAGTAAAAGTGATGAAATACTTATACCCTCCTCATGCCTAGATGTTCATAGGTTTACAAACATCGCTATGTACAAGTTCTAAAACCTTTTCGGCCCTATTGCCCTTAGACCCAAATGGTCTTTGGTCATTTTACCCTCCAAAAAAGATTCATATTGTGGTATAGATTCTACTTTTAAGTGACTTAAAGGTCCATCCCTTACCAATCTTTGAATTCTATTTAGGTTAATATGACCTAGTCTTCAATGCCAAAGAAAAGTCTTATTAGAGTGAGTAGTTTTAAGTTTTTTAGAGTTATTATCATTAACCTTAGTGTTAAGTAGTAAGTCCATCTTAGGTTTGATAAAATATAAATTGTTTTGCATCCATCCATCATAGATCAAAGATTTAATTTTACGAATCATCACTTTATTATTAAAAGAAACTACATAAAAGTCTTTAAATAAACAAGCTACAAAAATTAAATTCCTTTTTAGTTTAGGAAGATAAAAACCAATCTCACAAAACTAAATTCCTATAATTATCAAATAAAGATGGATGTCTCCCATTACTTCAGCCAACACCAAGGATCCATCACCCATCCAAAGCGTGAAGTCTTCATGCAGCAGATTTCTCGTTTCGTTGAACCCTTATAGAGAAATTCAAATATGATTAGTTACTCTGGAATTTATGACCTAAGTGTCACTGAATTCCTCAACCATAGAAGTTTCTATAATTAGAAGATCACACCTACCTCCTTGGGAAAAAAAGTCCTTGCAATTCTTCTTGATGTGCCTGATCTTTCGATAGAAAAAGCACTTGAGCTTCTTCAGGTTCTTCTTTTTCATTTTATTGTTCTTGCCGTTTGCAGGAATAGAAGATTTTCTATTCTTACCCCATTGCTTCTTTCCATTCCTAGGGCTAGGATTATAACCAGATACAGCCACCAAGTTGGCCTCGCCACCAGTAAGAGTTTCCTGATCAGATTTTCAAACTCCTATAACTGCTTCATCAGCTTAGTCAAGGTCATATCCTGTCTATTGCTTAAATTAAATGTAGCTCTAAATGGGATAAACTCCTTAGACAGAGTCCCAAAGACCGTAGTCATTTATGTTTCAACATCTATGTTAGCTCCATTGGTTTGAGTCTCAGTAAGGTAACCCATGACCAACATCGTATGCTCCTTCATAGAAGTCACTTGTCTTTGTTTGCAATTTAAGAGATTTCAAAGTGCCCTTTGCCATTTTGTTAGAGGCTGGCCTCCAAACATGTCTTTGAAGATTATCCATGATCTGCTTCGCAGTCTCATAATCTTTATGTTGAGCCTGTAGCACATTATTCATGCTGGCCATAACATAACAGTAGGCCTAATCATTAGCATATTTTTGGTGATCATACGCTTGGATTTGCTCATTATTAGAATCTTCTGTAGGCTTGGGAGGACATCGAGTTGTCAGCATAAATTTTAATTTCTCAAAGAATAAGACGATGTTTAGGTTCCAATTTCAGTCATTATAATTCTCACCAGATAATTGGTTTTTATCAAGTATCGAAGATAAAGCATTTTTAGACATCTACAATAAAGAATTATTTACCAAACATTAGCAAACATATCATAATAATTTAGTAAGAATACATAATGAAGTAAACATACTGTGTGTTTATGCGTTAAAACCTTAAAAATATTACAACCTTACAATAATAATTCCTAACTCAAGATTTAACAAGCCACCTAAGGGAGACTTGCCAAATTCAATTAAGAACACGGATCCCCTCTTGATTAATATATGCCATCCAGGACTCGTCTGATCCAACATATATTAATAATCGTTTTTTTTAGCCATAAATTTTATCAACAGAGCTCCTAGGGGAGGTTAATAATAAAATCAACATGACTGCATAACCATTATTTCAATATTTTATCCATGATTTATGATCACCACCTAGGGGTGTGCAACAATAAATCATGCTAAAATGGTTTATTCTCTCAGAAATCTAATCCGATACATGATGAAGTCCCTTTCTAGGGGATTAGAACTACCATGTGCTACCTATGGACCAATAATGGAGGCTGTAGGTCCTCTCTTTGAAAACCTTCTCCCACTCAATCTTTTAAAATCAAGGTTTTATTTTAAAAACATGCATAAACAATTCTTAATGAGCAGTACTCCTTATTCTATATGACATGTTATCAACGTACATGGCAAATCATATTATTATATAGACAAGCAAAGCAATCATGCAAAGCTACAAGCAGAATAATAATAGATAACGGTAATATTATGATTCTACCATAGAGAGAAGAAACCAAAAATTACAAGAAATTAATTGAAATATATTATCGATTCTTCATCCTTGAATCTTCTAATGTATCCGCCTTCATGTGGTATCCATTTTTAAGTCTTTAATCCTACATAGATCAAATATTTCATTTTCCCGGTCATATCCAAATTTAATGTCTCTGGAATTGTCCCAAAAATAAAATCAAAACTGCATCAAAAAATGCACCTTTTTTTAAAAAACAATAGCTCTCTACCAAACTTGACAATTAGGCCTGCCGCTAGAGTTGGCTAAAATCCACCCCACAGATGGCCCGTTGGTCTACGACCATCGGTATGCTAAACCTAAGTCTTTGGCATGTCAACTGAGCAGATGTCACAATTTTAAAAAAAAAATTTTACACAGTTTTTCAATCTTATTTTAAACAATTCAAAAACATAAAAATTTAGTGACTCAGGAAAATCCTTTGGAACCACTGTCATCTCCATTTTCTTGATTCGTCTATTAGATCCGTCTTTTAGATCCGCCTTTACTCCGAATGATTATTTAATTACATAATTCTTACAAATTTAAAATTAAATAATAATTTCTAGACGTTGACGATAGACCGCCTTCTAATTACATGAAAAACCTAGATACACTTTCTAACCTCTAAGAAACCATTACCGATACAAATTAATTAATTAATTAATAATTAAATAATAATTTAATCAACCATAATTAATTATTAAACATTCACCATATAATCCATGACAATATATATAAATATATAGAAACCCTAGAGTGTCAACTCTCTAAAAAAATTAAATTCAAGCATGAGAGAGATTAAGATCACATAATTTATACATAAAGCATGATCTCAAACTTGCAAATTTAGGTAAAAACCATGGCTCTAATACCAATTGTTGGAAAAATAGCACGCAGCGAAAATTTTAAAATTTTTGAATCAGAATATTTTTCAAAACACAAGTTTGACACGCTATATGCATAAATTAACAAGATCTTACTAACCATTGAATGACAAAGACCTATTACAATCTGTGAAGAGAAGAACGTTTTAGATGAGCCTCAACGAATTGGTTTTCTTTGTTATTCTCTATCCTCGATTGGTATGTGCATGGGCATACATTGTACAACTCTTTCCTGGTGACTCTCCTTCCAACCAATTGAGAAAACCCAAAACTAGCATTCGTGATTTGTAAACAATAGCTTTTTTAGAGTTTCAAAGACTTACAGATTAGAGCACTCACTCTTAATTTCTCAACTGATCTAATTAACATAGGGTCCTTTTGGTAAATGGATTCAAATTAGTGATTTGATTTGAGTTAATGTGATTTGAATTAGAATTTAAATTAGTGATTTAAATTTTTATCCGAATTGACGTTTGGATATACATTTAAGTTTTAATATGAGTATAGAATAAAATTGAAATTTGTGTTTAGAGAGGTAGCGAAAATAGTTTTTGATTTATCAACAAATTTGATAAAACTTTAATATTATTGACCTTAAAAAATATGCAATATGGATCTTAATTTATTCCTCTCTTCACTAAGAACACAATGAAAAAAGAATCATCCCAATTGGATAACAAATGAAGAAGTTATGATTTTTTTCCTCAAATATATGATAGAGAATTTTAGTTTTTACTGTAGTAAAGATATCCAAGTATCAAAAGTTTAGGGGAATCAGAACTCTAAAAACTTGGATTCTTGATACTCAAAGGATTCAAATTTTAAGGGAAACAAACACATATCTAAAGGATTCTTAATACTCGAATCTAAATTTGAGTCCAAAAAATCCAAAGACTTCTCGAAACAAAATTATATATAAGATTAAATTATCTATCCAAGGTATGGTGGCACCATATTTTGTCTTTCTGACATGGATACAAAATTAAATTATTAATTAATTTAAAATCTATTCTTAAATAAATGTGAATTATTTTTAAATTTAAATATATATAAGATTTATTTATATTATGTATATATATATATTATATCTAAATCACGTTCAACTTGATTTTGTTAAAACGTATATATATTTTACATATATATATCTTATAGAATCACATTTACGTGATTCAATTTTTTTTTTTTTTAAAAAGGAAGGAAACATGGAGGACCTCCCCTAGATATTAGATAGTGTGGGTATATGACTCACCTCCTAAAGAGTTTAGTAGATGGTTTTTTCAAATTTAAAATAAATTAAAATTAATTTAATAAATAACTAACTGCTCAAATAAAAAATAGAAATAATAGTTATTCTAGAACTTTTTTCTTTTATGTAATGTTTTACAGAATATCTAGATAGAAAAACTGAAAGTTCTTTTTCTAAAAAAAAGTATGTTGTCTCATATATTGAGCACATAGATCTAGAAAAGTGTAAGATTAATTTATTCTTGTATTCTGACACCCATTTATCTTTCTATTGGTGTGGAGGCTTGACTTAAAAGATCGTGATGTTAAAGAGAAAAGCTAAGATGTCCTAATAGATCTTCAAAAGATTTGTAACAAATTCTTCAAGATTTCTATTTTTAGTTAAAATTATATAGCTATTCCTGATACACAAAGTTTTGTCAGAAAATTTTTGTTTGTCATCAATCCATTTCTTCCATTGTGTTTCATATTTAATTCCAACATCCTGCCCATTGGAAATCAAGCTCCAATAGCTCTTTTTAATATTCTCTCATTTTACGCCTTTTTTGAGCTCTAAAATTAGATTTCATTATATAGAATTGCTCCTAACTTGTGCGTAAATGTATTCTTGCTTTCTCTCAAGCATTCATTGACCTCAAAGCTTATATTGTTTCTCTTCTTTTAATTAAATTCTTCTTTGAAAGTCACTCTTGAGCCTCACCATTGTCATTGTACATTGATAGAGTGAACACGTTCTCTCTTGAGTTTATACTTGTCTCAAATCCTTGTGAGAGAGAACCAATCCTTAAAAGATTTCTCAATTTTGTAAGCTATTAAATCTTAAGAAAATGGGTGGCAAAAGGAGTACCAACATCCTAAGTTAAAGCTTGGTGGATCGTAAAGACGTTGGTGAGCCTTGGGTAGAAGAAATCACCATCTTGTATAACACGTGATCGAACCGAAAGTTGATCACAATAGTTGAACAGGCCGATTGAGTATCGATTAGTGACAATAGACGTAAGCTTATTGCCAAACCACTATAAAACTCTATTTGCATACTTTTTTCCTTATTCTCTTTAATTTTTGCAAGTTATCTATATTGAAATATACTCTTGGTGCTCAATTGTAGTTTGGTTTATTGGCTATTTAATTCTTGCATATCAATTGTTTGATATTTAGTTCTAAGTGTGATTTTGGTCATTAGTTTACATATTTACTCTCATTAGATTAATGTTTGTTGTTATTCACTCTGATTTTCCAATAAATTTTGAAAAGATTTAAAACCGAATTCATCCCTTGGGTAGTCATTCTTGGGCTAACAAGTGTGTCATAGCAAGTGAAAACTGGGCCTACTTTTTGAGTAAAATTGAGTTAAATCCTTTTTGTTTTATTGGATCCTGAGACTTTAAACGATGAGGGGAATGGGAGCCAAGATGGCACCAATAACCTCTTTTTCAAAGAAAAAAAAATTCTCTACATATTGTGTGTGTTTGTGTTTCATGACTTGATATCAGTAATCAGTACTATACCATTCCCCGTATAATTTATTTCGCTTTGTAGAGGGACATAAAATATGTTCCATACTGATCTTTATTTTTAAATTTTTAAGATGAAAAAAATATGGATATGAGAATTATGAATACTTAATCTAAAACATTTACTTTTCCGATACTTTACATGTTAGATATAGAAATTTTAGTATTAAAAGCATGTTTCACATTCAAGAAGTATTGGTGACCTAATGCCGTTTCAATGTTGCTTAATGTAATCCCTAAATTATCTCTTTAAAAAAATAATAAATTATTATTTTTTTTGTAATAAGTAAAAGATAAAATGAATGCTATACATATGTGTAGATGGATTGATAAATATAGAAGCTTAATCATTAAGGATTCCTAACCTTAAATTGGTTCCTCCATTTGACCATGCAGATCAAAGCTCGAATTAATTATAAACTAATGGAAAGTTTTAAGATGATCAATAATGTTGACTAAATAAGCAATAATTATTCATTCATTCCCCAGCCTAAAAGGAAACAAGAATTATAATTGGAATGAACATTGATATTTAAATATAAAAGCTTAATCATTAAGGATTCCTAACCTCAAATTAGTTCCTCCATTTGACCATGCAAATCAAAGCTGGAATCAATTATAAACTAATGGAAGAGTTTTAAGATGATCAGTAATGTTGACTAAATAAGCAATAATTATTCATTCATTCCCCAGCCTAAAAGGAAACAAGAATTATAATTGGAATAAACATTGATATTTAAATATAAAAGCTTAATCATTAAGGAGTCCAAACCTCAAATTAGTTCCTCCATTTGACCATGCAAATCAAAGCTGGAATCAATTATAAACTAATGAAGAGTTTTAAGATGATCAATAATGTTGACTAAATAAGCAATAATTATTCGTTCAGTCCCCCGCCTAAAAGAAAACAAGAATTATGATTGGAAAGAACATTGATATTTAAATTGCTTAAATGATAACACCTAGGAATGGAATACTTCATTTAGTGGCCGATCTGAATCACCCATTTTCAACATGTCACCCTTCAAATATATTTGTACTTTTTTCCTTTCTATTGTTTTTCTTAGCAGGTTTCCTTTGAAGGTTTTTGGCTAGGCATATTTACAGTTTCCAGTGACAAGCCAAAAAATTCGTTGAGAGGGCTTAAGTTAAATAAAAATTTTAAGTGTATTAATAGAGTAATGAATACTTAAAATCCTATAACATTTTTTTAGTATTTTTTATTTTGTTTTTTATATAGATATTTTTGATATATAAACTTAAATAGTATTCTATAATCATTTTTCTATTTAGGTTTTATTTTTTGAATTACAAATATAAAAAAAAATGAAATAATAAGGTATCCTGAAAAGTAAAAACTATACGCATAAAATTTAAAATCATAAAGGACTAGGTGGGTAACATTATACAAAATGAGGAGAAAATTATAAATTTTAAAAATCAATAATAGCATCCTTGTTTGCAAATAAACAATTTAGGAGGTTAAATGAGAGAAAAAAAAAAAAAAAAAAGAAATAGTACAAATTTTATAAAGTTGAAAAGCGCATATAATGGGGTCAGGAGAGGCTTGCGCCCCTACTGGGCCCAAGCTTCCTTCGTCACCGAGAGTTGCTATCAAGGTTAAAATAGTGTGTTTAGTAAAATAGTCCAATCATAAAATTATGGTTCAAGCCTCTTATAAATTTAAATTTCAAATCAAATTTAGTTTAAACTTTTTGATTTGAATTACCTTCCAAAACAGCCTGTTAAACCTTTCCCTTTTAGGATCATGTTCCGGCCATTTTCCTATATGTTGCAGGTTAGGCGACAATTTGGGAGTCTTTGGAGTTTTAGCGGTGCTACTCTCTTGTTGAGTTTTAATTCGAGCTTCTGTTTTTGTAATTTTTTTTTAATGAAATTGAGTGAAAAGCCATGTATGGGATGGATTTTTTTTAGAAAGTGCCAATTTTATTGGGATTTCAATTTTATTGGGATTTCAGTCTCATTTCTTTTTAAGTCATTTATTTTTGGTTTGAAGAAAAGCCTAGTCGTGATTCTGATATAATAAAAAATTATGCTCATTTTAAAGGGATTCTTTTCAACATTTTGATCTAGGTTCGATATGTAGAATTAATGCACCTTTTCAATTGATTGATTATGCCCACTCAGGACTACATGATATCCAGCAACATATGCATCACTTTCTCCAAGAAAAGATATTTGGAATACTTAAAATGTATTATTCTACCCAATCATACTACAATACTTTTTTTTTTTTGGCTATGACAGTTGTATACTATGTGGCCAAATTTATAACAAACCATAAATATTAAATATTGGGGATTATCTGGCAACGGAAATATCTTATGAGCAGTGCGCATACAACACATAAATAAGAGATATATAGACCTTTCTGTCCCCTGCCAATGAATTTTCCTTGTTATGGTAATTAGTTCAATGCTCCAAAGTAATAAAGAGATTTCTTACAACAACAAAAAAAAAAAAGAGTAAATAAAGAGAATAGTTATTTAAGTGTCTAGAGCAAACACACAATCTTCAATGTTTTCTTCAACAAAATAACATACATCATCGAAATCTGATGCGGGAAGTGTGTCCTTCCGAGATTTAGAATTCACAAGAAAATGCTCCAAAATATCGTGAAACAAGATATTATTATTTACACCTTAACACAATCCATCAATACAATATCAACTCGGTTGCAAGTTTGTACCTCATCTAGAAATTCCATGAAGTTATCAATGTTGAATTTCACCTCCTTATCACTCATTCGAAGCGTCAAGTTTCCGCTGTAGACATCAATGAGAGCTCTCCGGTAGCTAGAAATATTCGACCAAGAACGATGGGAATCTCTCAGTCTTCCTTCATGTAGAAAGCATCAAAGTCTACTGGAAAGATAAACTTGTCCACCTTTATTAGAACATCCTCTATGATTCCCCTCGAATATGTAAGAGATTGGTCTGCCAATTGCAAGGAAATAGTGGTCGGTTTCACTTCTCCAAGCCCTAACTTCTGAAACATGGTCAAAGGCATGAGGTTAATGCTAGCACCAAGGTCGCACAAGGCTCTCTTGAAAGTAGAATTCCCAATTGTACAAGGAATAGTGAAGCTCCCGGGATCCTTCAATTTTTGTGGAAGCTTCCATTGAAGGATTGCACTATATTCTTTCGTCAACTTCATAGTTTCATAATCCTCCAATTTTTGCTTTTTAGCCATCACTTCCTTCATGAACTTCACATAGTGAGGCATTTGTTTCAATGCCTCCACAAAAGGGATCATGTAAATTTTCTTGAGGATTTCGAGGGCCTTGGTAAATTGAGTATCTAGCTTCTTATTTTGGAGCCGTTGAGGAAAGGACAATGGTGGGGCAATGATTAGACGGTTATCTAGGAAAGAGAAAGAGTTCAGCTTAGTCGTCGTCCTTGATGTCTCCACTACCACTTCATCTTCTTTATCCTTAGCATCATAAGGCTTTTGTCGTTCAACTATTATTCTCCTTATGGTAATCGCCTTCAAATGATCCTTGGGGTTTGTTTCTGTGTCACTTGGAAATTTCTCTGATAGCTGAGTCTTAATAAAATTGACAAGTTGCCTAATTTGCATCTCAAGAATCTTCATCGTTGCTCCTGCATTATTACAATACGTCTCAATTCGATCAAGTCTTTCCTCATCCTTGTCAAATTGTACCCTTGTCTCTAAAATTAAAATGTTCACAAGATCCTTCAATGCTGGCTTCTTCTCCACCATATTTTGATTAAATCTAGGGGGTGGTTGTAAGACATATCGATTGTTTCCATTAGAAAAGTTTTCATAAATTTGGAGGCCCGAATGATAGTGAGTTGGCAAATTATTACTCCTACAATTGAAGTTTCGGTTGTTGACATAACTTACTTGTTCTTAACCTTTTCCTTCTCTGGCATAAGATGCACTAGCAACCATCGCGAAATCTTTACTTGATGAAGCTTCCCTAGTAGTCAAGGCTGAGATTTGGTTGGTTAAAGCTGAGACTTGTGCCAAAAGGGCAACTAATGGATCAATTTCATGAACACCAATAGCTTTCTTTAAGATTGACTGCTAAATTAGCCCTTGATAGTTGTTGAAGCTCATTTCTTCTAAAACAAAGTTGAGCTTCCTTTGCGGTTTTAGATAACAAACTTATATTAGATACCACGTCAATAATAATCCTCGTTTGCCCATTTAATCCATTGTAAAACAGGTACATTTAGAACCAATCGTGGTATCCATGTTGAGGGCACTTCTGAATGAGATCTTTGAACCACTCCCATGCTTCATAGAGAGCTCAAAGTCTAGTTGTTGGAATTATGCAATCTCACCCTGCAATTGAGAAGTCTACAACGAATGAAAGAATTTCGTGAGAAACCTTTGTACCAAATCTTCCCAAGTGGGCATACGACCCGTTGCAATGATTGGAGCCAACTCCACGCCTTGTCCCTAAAAGAGAAAGGGAACAAGCACAATTGAATAACATTTTCCAAGACATCATTGAGCTTGATGGTGTCACAAATCTCAAGAAACATAGCAAGGTGCACATTTGGGTCCTCATATGTGTAACGCCCCTGAATTTTTTGAATAGAATTAGTTATGTTAAGTTTAATTATTAAGTGTGCCAATATAATTTTTTATGTTAATTTTCAGTTATTTAAAATTTTGTTGCATTTGTCCTATTCAAAATTTTGATTTTTAGTTTTTAAAAATACCAAATGATATTTTTATACCACATTTTCTCCATATTTACGAAAACACCCTTAGGCCTTTTTTTTTCTTTTTCCCTTCCTTTTTCTTTTCTTTCACACTCTCTCTCTTTTTCTTTCAGCCCTCTCTCTTGCCGCTCTTTTTCTCATTCTCGTCTCTCTTTCTCTCCCATTTTCTTTGCAAAATTTCATTCTCAAGCTTTAAATCCATTGATTTGAAGTTAAGAGATGGAGATTTAAGCCGAAAATCATCTTCAAAAATGTTGATTTGATGTTAGCCCTTTTTCTCCAAAATTTTTTATTCTTATTTTGAATTTTTATGCATTTTGCAATCCAAACTTTGATGAGCTTAAATAATGTTCAATTTGAGTTTGTAATACTTGTTTTACAATGAATTCAAGCTTTATTTAAGCTAAAATAGATTTAAACAAGTTTTGATATTTTTCTTAGATTTTCAAATCCATTGTAAAATTGAGTTTAAATTTAAGAAAAATGGTTTAAACTTGTTCCATAATGGTTTTCGATGCTTTCTGTATGATTTTCATGATTTGGGAATTGAAAAACAGGTTTTAAAATTAGATTTTGAGTTTAGGGAAGCCGAAACTTGAAGTCTCAAGTCCTCAGATTTTGCAGTTCAACAGGCCGAACTTGATCTTCGGCATGCCAGATTTAAGAAGTTCAGTAGGTCGGATTCATATCTTCGGCAGTCTGAACTGTAGCAGTTCAGCAAGCTGGTCTAGATGTTTAGTAGGCCGAACTGTGTAGGTTTGGAGGCCAAACCAAGACGTTCGGGAGGTCGACTGTGAACTTGAAAAACTGTATTTTTCTTCTGGTTTTCAATGTTTAATGATTCTGAAATATTTCAAAAAGAATTACGATTTTAGGTTATGATTTTTTTGAGTCAAAAAGCCACACTGATAATTAAATTAATATAATGATATTTGTTGAAAGCAATTTCTGATTTTAAATGTAGTTTTCAAGGTTTTGAAACTATGTGGAGCATACATTGAATTTTATTTGGAGCTTATGTTATTGGAATTTCAATTGAGGTAGGATATTCCTGTCCCTTTCTTTGGTAGACCCTTTTAGATTGTTTTGGTCGAAGTTTATTTCTTAAATATTTCCTTTAAGAATGATTTCAGTCTTTGATTTTTTTTGAAGAATTGAATTTTGTTATTCCTTTCGGATTTCCAAAACCTGTA
>CAMOHE010047736.1:0-13803 GCA_946598075.1 Artocarpus hirsutus
TTGTTTATCATACATTCAATAAATATGAATGTAAAGAGGACAAGATTTGGTATATAAATAATAAATGAATTCTTTATTGATAAAAATGTCTTCAAAAACTCATTACATTTTTACTCCTTAGGGCATACATGTCTAACACAACCACCTATAGGTATATCTCTTGAAGACCAAGTTAAGGTTTTGGCCATTAACACATTATAATTTCAAGAGGAGATGATTGCTAGCCTTAACATGTTGCAAATGTTAGACATATATGCCCTAAGGAGTAAAAATATAATATGTTTTTGGAGACATTTTTATCAATAAAGAGTTTATTTATTCATATACCAAATTGTTGTCCTTTTTTTCATTCATATTTATTGAATGTATGATAAGCAAACAAAAGTCTGAGACGTCAGTCTAAACTTTTGGAACTAAGCATATGATAGATAGATTATGCAGAAGACATGATTCTAAAGGTGATGGCCTAAATTATAGGATCGATAATCGAGGGAATAAATTTAAGCGCTTTATTCATGCAAAGATTGTTATGTTGTCTATATCCCCTAATGGGAGATCGTTTGTCTTGGCCATTAGAGATGGACTCCACGAATGGAAACATTAGTGGATTGTCATAGGTAACAATGTATTGGATCGGGACATAAAGTGTAATTGAATTGGATTAACAGTTTTGTCTCGGCAAATCAATTCACTTTAGACAATCATATGTATTGTATCTTAATCCTGAGATGAATAGTGGATCTGGTGTCTTGACTTATGTCTTTTGATGTACTAAGGGGTGACATCCACATTTTATGTTGGTACATACGCCATTATGTTGAATACATGACTCTTGATAGTGTAGACTTATTATTCACAGATATGGAGTCCATGGCTTCTATTTAGGAGTTGTTCATATCCTCTTATTTACGTTATCCTGTAATTAAAAATTTGGAAGCTCAACCATTTAGGTACATAGGGGTAACCAAATGGTATATTATCTATGGATGGTACGTTTTCAATGTGAGATAATGGAATGTAAAAGAAAAATAATCTAGAAGGTAAAACAGAATTTATCTTTAACCCGATTATGGATATCCTTTAGGGATACAGTACATTATGATATGTCATAGAGACTTAGCTATTTGGGTGCAGTTCTAAGCTTTTAGTGGAGTAGTGTTAGAGTTGATAATTATAAAATGTATATCTAGGATATTGGGTTTTATAATTATCAGGAGCTTGAACTATATAGGTCCATCAGGTGCCCTTTTAGTAGCTCATAATAAATTCTATAACGATACGGTGCTCTTTTCCAATAAATTGGTGCCTTACGTCAAATTATTAGATTTGCTAAAATTCGGTAGGATCAAATAATTCATGTTTGTTAATTTTCTATCAATTTTGTAAAAAATTAATTTAAGATAAACTTCTTGAATTATTGGGATTATAGAATTCATGTCTGTTTATCGATTGAATTAATTTCAAGTAAATTAATTCAAGATAAACCTGTTGAATAATCAGGAATATTTATTTTTCTATAGATTATCTAGATATGACTATTTTAATCAAATAACTTCTCTATTGGATTATTTGAATTAAAACTGAGGCTCTATCCTAAGAATCTTGGGTGGGAAATAAAAGTTTCACAGGGATCATTTATCGTAATTTAGGTAGGCCAATCTTCAAGTTCTGCCTACTGATGGAGTAAGTTCGACAGTTCGATCTGCCAGTTCGGCTTGCCGACCAAACGATTTATGATCACGCGGTTTTTGACATGATTTTTATCATATATTGATCTTGATTCAAATTTTTGAGGCCTTATCGAATAAGAACTAACCCTTGGGCCTAACATTTATAAATAGGGAGTGAGACATAAGTTGTTTAGGTCAGTTGAAGAATTAAGCATAAGCACCCTAGTTTGTGAGTCTCTGTAACTCTCTAAGAGCTATTGTTCACAAATCACGAATCTTAGTTCTGGGTTTCTTTAATTGGTCAAAAGGAGAGTCACCTGGGAAGAGCTAAATGTTGTGTGCCCATACGCACTCCAATTGTGGATAGAAAATAGCAAAGAAGAGGCTATTGAGACTCTTCTAGAATGCCTTTCTCTTCACAGATTATGGAAGCTTTTCGACAAACAAGGTTAGTAAGATCTGGTTAATTTATACAAATAGCATGTCAAACTTGTGCTTTAGAGAATACTTTGGTATAAAAATTTTTAAAATTCCACTGCGCACTACTTTTCTAACTACAAAGTCATATCAATCACTTGGCTAGCACTATAAGTAGGTTGGAAGAACAAGGTAATAATCGAACAATAAAAAATATGGTGTGGCATCAAGATGACGATGGCTGAAACAACTTTGGTTGGAAGAGTAATTTTCCTAACATAGGAGTTACATGGGAATTTGAGCCTTTGTAGAAGATCGAGCCTCGGGATGAACATATAAAGACCTTTGATATTGTTTTATCTCAAAACTTAGACACTCTTATGGTTGACACTGATTTACACCATTTAAGTCATGAGACGTCTATTCAAAGCCATGAAGTTTATAAATATCAAATTACAAGCATGGTTTTGGAGACTCAAGTGGAGAGTGAAGAGCAATTTGAAGGGTTATTATTCAAGGAATTCCTTCATGAAGCCGAATCATAAGCTTGTTGGAGGATGATGAACCGTATGTGACTATCAATTTGAGCTCATCGATGATCATATCATTTATACTACCAACAAATCCTTACTTCCCATTGGTGTCATTTCCACCATACATTCTCTATAGGCTTAAGCAAGAATTGGAGTTCTCTTCTCAAGCATATTCAAAATGGAGTCAAGTTGGTGTGACATGCATAACTATACCATATCTTGCTAAGCTTGAGGGCTTTGACAATGAAGACCCATGGTTGGTGATCTATGACACCTTCTATGGGTAGAAGCTGCTCTTTGATGCTGCTTCTCTGCATAAGGTTGAGGACACTAAACTAAGCGCTTTATGAAAGGCAACCTGACAAATGGAGAGCACGTCAAAACAGATTTAATTTTTCTTACGCTTCTTCCCTCTATTTTTTATTTTTTTAATTGTTTTTGTTTGTTTAGGCTATTTCTCGTTTCTTCTATGCTTAGTCTTACATTGAGGACTATGTAACGATTAAGTGTGGGGGAAAGGATATAGGATTTAAGATTTAGGCTTTTGTTTTTAATTTTCATTAGGTTTTTTTTTCATATTGTTTTCTTATCTAAATAAACATAAAAAATTTAAAATTTAAATTTTTTTTCCATAATTTTTTGTTTTAGTTTAGGTTTTTGTGTCATTTTTGAGTCCTAGGACACCTTCTGACTTGTTTGATTAGGTTAATAATTCTGTTAGTGCAAATCAATTCACTTGAGACATTCATATGTGTTGTGTCTTAATCCTGAAATGACTAATAGGCCGGTATCCTTGACTTATGTCTTTTGATGCACTAAAGGGTGACATCCTGACTTAATGATGATACGCATGCCGATACGTTGGAGACATGACTCTTTATTCATGTAAACTTATTATTCATAAATATGGAATCCATAGCTCTTTTTGTAGAGTTAATGATATTTTCTCATATTTGTTATCTTGTAATTGGAACACTAGAATACTTAATCATTTAGATACATAGGTGTAACCAAATGATACACTATCTATGGATAGTAAGTATTCCAATGGTGTAATAATAGAATGTGAAATAAAAATAATCCGGAAGATAAAATAGAATTTATTTTTAAGCCGAATATGAATATCCTATAGGGATGTGACACATTTTAATATGTCATAAACGGTTAACTTATTGAAGCTTTGTAATTTTATATAGTTTGAGAGTATAACTCTAAGCTTTTAGTGAAGCAGTGTTAGAATTAATAATTATAAAATATGTAGCTAGGATAATGTATTTCGTAATTATAAGAGCTTGAACTATAAATGTCCATCGGGTCCCTTCATAATAAATCTTGTAACAATACGATATGTTTTTCCTACATATTGATGACTTATGTTAAATTATTAGATTGGCTGAAATTCAATAAGATCATATTTAATGATTCATGTTAGTTTGTTGGTTGAATAAATTTTATGAATTAATTCAAGATAAACGTGTTAAATTATTTGGATAATTTTACTTTCCATGGGATTATCCAAATATGACGGTTTTGATCAGATATCTTTTCTATTAGGTTATTTGTATTAAAACTAAGGCTCTATTTAAGAATCTCAAGTGGAAAATAAGATATTCTTGTGGATCTAGATTATCGCAAGTTCAGTAGGCCGATGCATTAGTTTGGCCTATTGATAGACTAAGTTCGACAGACTAATCTCCTAGATCGGCCTTATAGACCATGGGATAATCTATATACACATTTTAGATGCGTTTTCATTAGGATTTGATCTAGAGTCGAATTTTGAGGCCTAATTTTATAAGGCTAATCCCTAAATTCGACCACCATAAATAGGGGTGAGTTTTCTTAGTAATTTAGATTAGTTGAAAAGCTTAGAGTGAGTATTCTAGTAAGAGAAACTCCAAAACTCTCTAAGATCCATTGTTCAACATCAAGAAATTTAGCTCTAGGTCTTCTCAAGTGATTGGAAGAAGAGTCACTAGAGGAAGAGTTGTATGACGTATGACCATCCACACTCCAATCATGAATAGAGAGAATAGCAAAGAATACTAATTGGTTTAGGCTCTTCTGGATTATTCTTCTCTGCACAAATTTGAGCCCACTTCGATATACAAAAGTGGTTAGTAAGATCTATTATTAACTTTTGTATTTAGCATGTCAAACTTGTGTTTTGGAAGATAATTTGATTTAAGATTTTTTTTAAATTTTGCTGTGTACTCATTTTCCAACAATTATTATTAAAGCTAGTGTTTTTACATTGATTATTGAGTTTGTGATCATGTTATATATATAAATATGTGATCTTATTCTCTCATATGCTTGAATTTAATTTTTTAGAGAGTTGGCACTCTAGGGTTTCTATATAATTAAATGTTGTCATGAGATTATATGGTGAATGTTTATTAATTAATTATGGTTGATTATATTTTTATTTATTATTTATTAATTAATTAATTTATGCTGGTTATGATTCCTTCAAGGACAGAGTGTGTATCTAAGTTTTTCATGTAATTATATGGCGGTCTATCATCACCATCTAGGAATTATTATTTTAATTTTAAATTTATAAAATTTTGTAATTAAATAATCATTCGAAGTAAAGACGGATCTAGAATATGGAGATGATAGGAGTTCCAATGTTTTCCTAAGTTTCTAATTTTTTTTTGTTTTTGAATTGTTGAGAATAAGATTAAAAAAACTGCTTCAAAACTATTTTTTGAAAAAATGTGGATTCAGCTCAGTTAGCAGGCCAAACCCTTAGGTTCGGCAAGCTGATGATTGCAGACTAGTAGGTCAAACTTCTAGTTCGGAAGTTCGTTCATGGGGCAGAATTCTACCAGCTCTAGCGATAGGTCGAACCCTTAGGTTTGGCAGTCCGATCGTCAGACCGGCAAGCCAATGATCCAGCTTGGCAGGCCGATAGATAGCAAAACTTTTTTAGAAAAGGTGCGTTTTTTATATAGTTTTGATTTTATTTTTGAAACAATTTTGAGAAACAAGAAATTTTATGATGACCAAAAAATAAAACATTTGATCTATGAGGGATTGAAGAATTGAACCATGATATTACGGCTATTTATTTATTATTTTGCTTGTGGCTTTGCATGTTGCATTGCTTGTTTGTATTATAATATGATTTTCCATGTTATTTGATAACATGCTAGTAGAATAGGGAATGCCGCTCATTAAAAATTGTTCATGCATGTTAACATAAAACCTTGACTTATAATATATTGAATGGGAGAAGTTTTTTGAAGAGAGGACCTATGGCCTCCATTGTTGGTCCATAGGTGGCACACGATGGTTTCGACCCTTCGGAAGGGATTTCATTATATATCAGGTTGGATCTTCGAAAGGATAATTTATTTTAGCATAATTTATCATTGTACAACCCTAGATGTCAATTATAAATCATGGATAAAATAGTTGAAACGATGGTTGTATACTCAAGATTAATTTTATTATTAATCTCCCCTAAGAGCTCTTTCAATCAAATTAATGGCCAAAGAAAACGATTATTAATATATGCTAGATCATACGGGTCTTGGATGGCATATATTAATCAGAGGGGATCTATGTTCCAAATTTAATTTTAGCAAGTCTCTCCTAAGCGGCTTGTTGAATTCTGAGTTAGGAATTATCGTTGCAAGGTTGTGATTTTTTCAAGGTTTTGACACGTAAACACAATTGTATGTTTACTTGTTTGTGTTATCTTACTAAACTATTGTAGATTTTTTCCTTATATTTGGTATATGAATCTTTATTGTAGATTAAAAATGTGTAAAAATGCTTTTGTCTTCGATACTTGATAAAAACCAACTAATTGGTGAGAATTACAATGATTAGAAAAGGAACCTGAATATCATCCGTTCCTTTGAAAAACTAAAATTTGTCCTGGTAACACCGTGTCCTCCCAAACCTATTGCGGAATCCAATAATGAGCAAATCTAAGTGTATGATCATTGGAAATTTGTTAATGATTAGGCCCGCTGTCATGCTATTGCTAGCAAGAATAATATATCGCAAGTTCAACATAAAGATCATGAGACTACGAAGTTGATCTTGGATATCTTAAAGACATGGTTGGAGGCCAATCCCTAACGAAATGGCAAGGGGCTCTTTAGAAACTCTTAAACTATAAACAAAGACCGAGAACTCCTATAAAGAAGCATATGATATTAGTCATGGGTTACTTTGCTAAAGCTTAAACCTATGGAGTGGATATCAATGTTGAGTCACCGATGACTATGGTCTTTAAGACTCTATCTAAGAAGTTTATCTCATTTAGAGCTTTATATAATTTGAGCAATATGTAGGATATAACTTTGATTGAGCTGATGAAGCAGTTATAGGAGTTTGAAAATCTAATAAGGGAAACTTCTACGGGTGGTGAAGCCAAATTGGTAGCTGCATCTAGCTTCAATCCTAACCCAAGGAATGGAAAGAAGCAGAGGGCTAAGAATGAGAAGTCTTTTATTCCTACATATGGCAAGAATAAGAAGAAGGGAAAAAAAAGAATCCGAAGAAGCTGAATTGTTTTTTCTATGGGAAGGTCAGGCTCATAAAGAATAATCACAAGGACTTCCTTTCTCGAGGGGGTAAGTATAAGCTTCTGGTTATTGAAACTTGTTTAGTGAGGAATCAAGTGACACTTGGGTTGTAGATTATGGAGCAACTAATTATGTTTGTGTTTCTCTACAGGTCAAAGAAAAGAGAAGTCTGTTACATGAGGACTTCATGTTGCTGATGGGCGATGGATCCTTGGTGTTGGTGAAGCAGTGGGAGATGTCTATGTTTACTTTGATTATTATAGGATTTTAGTTTTGAAGTATCGTTTTTATATTCATAGACTTAAAAGGAATCTGATATCTGTAGCATGTTTATTTAAAGATTCCTATTCAATATATTTCAATTATAAAGTGGTGATTCGTAAAACAAATCTTTTATCTTTGATGGATGGATGCAAAACAATTTATATTTTGTCAAACCTAAGATGGACATATAGCTTAAAACTAAGATTAATGATAATAACTCTAAAAGACTATAAACTTCTCACTCTATTAAGACTTATCTTTGGCATTTGTGATTAGGTCATATTAGCCTGAATAAGATCCAAAGGTTGATCAGGGATGGACCTTTAAGTCACTTAGAGGTGGAATCTATACCACAATGTGAATCTTGTTTGGAGGGCAAAATGATCAAAAGACCATTTGGGTCTAACGGCAACGGGTGATTTGTGGTCCCATGAACATCAGGGCACATGGAGAGGATGAGTACTTCAACTTTTTTATTAATGATTACTCAAGATATAGGTATGTCTACCTAATGCATCAAAAAAGTGAAACTTTAGACAAGTTCTGGGAGTTTCAGGCTAAAACCGAAAAGCAATTAGGGAAACTCATAAAGGCACTTTGATCCTATCAAGGTGGTGAATACCTCTTCGATGAGTTCTTGGGACACTTATTAAAGTATAGGATTTTATCCCATGTGATTGCGTCGGGCGCTCTACAGCAAAATGACGTAGCTTAGAGAAGGAACAAGACTTTGTTGGACATGGTTAGGTCCATTATGAGTTATTCGATATTACCTTTATCCTTTTAGGGATATGCACTACAAACCACATGTTATCTTTTAAACAATGTGCCTTCAAAATCGCTTCCTAAAACTTCTCACAAGTTATGGGTGGGTAGGAAGACATCCTTAAACTATATTTGCATATAAGGATGTCTAGCTCATGTCCTATATAAGGAAGCAAAAAGGTTGAAAGTACGTTTGAAAGTTTGTGTGTTTGTAAGATATCCAAAAGGGACTAAGGGGGGTTATTTCTATAACCCAAAAGAAAATAAAGTCATAGTTTCAACGAATGTAACATTTCTTTAGAAAAGTTATATGAACGACTTTAAACCTTGAAGTAAAATGGTACTCAAAGAGATGGCAAGTGATTTGATTACTCTGGGGGTTTCGGTTGAAACCAATCCAATCAATAGAGAAAAACCAACCAAACAACAACCTAAGGGGCTTCGGCATAATAGAAGGATTGGGCGTCAACTTAAGAGATATATGTTCAAGATTGGCATGCCGATCTTATGATAATCTGTATATGCATTTAAGAAGCATTTTACATCAAAAGTTGATCTAGATTTAAATTTTGAGGCCTTATCTGATAGGGATTAACCCCAGATGCGACCACTATAAATAGGGGGTGAGTTTTCTAAGTTATTTAGATCAATTGAAAAGTATAGAGTGATTGCTCTAGTTTGAGAAACGCTGAAAATCCTTGACAGCTATTGTTCAACATCAAGAATCTTAGCTTTAAGTCTTCTTAAGTGGTTGAAAAGACAGTCATCGGAAGAAGAGTTGCATGACATGTGACCACCCATACTCCGATCGTAGATAGAGAATAACAAAGAAGACCAGTTAGTTGAGGCTCTTCTGAAATGTTTTTCTCAACATGGATTCGAGCTTGCTTCAGCATACAAAAGGCGTTAGTAAGATCTGTCATTAATTTATGTATTTAGTATGTCAAACTTGTGTTTTAGAAAATACTCTAATTTAAAAATTTTAAAATTTCGCTGCGTACTCTTTTTCCAATAAATGGCTAGTTGTGCATCACTTGAAAAGGAATTAAAGGCATTAGGATTCCTAGCATCAAGGCCAAATAAGCTAGAGCCTCGATTGATATTCCAAGAGAACATCCCTTAATAAGCCAAGTTGAGCCTTTCATTTAGATCTTTTTCTTTGGCTAACCATAATATCTCCTTACCTAGCCCGATTATTTTTAAATCTTTACCTTATTCTAAAGATGAATTGGAGCTTAGAGACATTTCATGATTCAAGGGAGAGAATCAAATCAAGAGAAAGAAGGAATGAAATTTTTGTAAAGGTAGCTCAAAAAGAAAAAAAGGAAAAGAAATGAAATTACAAGAAAAAAAAAAGGAAAAGAAAACAAATATAAAGAGTTTCCAAAAAAAAGAGAAAAAAATTTGGATAAACATCTCGTGCTTTCCTATATTTATTTTGGGAGTTACAAAGTGGTTAGAATGATGCAAAAGGCCAAAACAATGATATTTGGCCTTTATGAGATTTTATGAGGTTTTGAAAGGTGTTTATTGAAAATCTTATGATGTCTCGAGCTCTATGAATTCTTTAGAACTTTTGTAAATCCTATATCCTTTCTTTCTTTTTAACCACTACTCCTTGGCCTCGTTACAACCCGTATCGAAGACCTTTTGGATTTTAGGTGGTGCCTTTGGTGTAGTGGAGATTCGTACTAAAAGGAGAGCCTATGACATTTAATCGTTTCAACAAAGATTGGGTAATTGTTTCTCTGAGGACTATAAGAGTTTACCTTTTGGAAGCATGTTTCGTCTCAATATCATTAAGAATGGTCAATTCACACATACACACATGCATGCGCGAGTATAATTATTATATTATATATTAGCTAGGAATGACTAATGATTTAATGCAATGCTTGTTTGATTAGAGTTTAATAACTCTTATTGTTCTTCAAGGCAAAAGATTAGAAGGTTAGTTGTTCTTGTTTATGCTTTTGTTATATGTCTTTTTGTTTTAGGTTTTGCTTGAGGACAAGCAGTTAGGCCCTCATTAATATCTTTCTCACTTCATGTTCTTAATATTGATGTAAGCTATCACCTCCTTCTTCAGATACCATAGTTAAACAAGCACAAGATAATATGCTCCATGTTCCACCAATGTGTGAAAAGGAGATTTAGCTCCTAGGTGATTCATATCCTAGGCAAGCAAAGCCCATTCAACCAAATAAAGGTACACTACACCAACACTAACTTCTACAATGATTTTGCCTCCCTTGGAGGAAGTAAGGTGTCCAAAGTCTTTAAGACTTTGCTTCCATATTGGATAGATATCAAAGATCTCAATGACAAAGATTCGTGCATGTCCCCAGCAAGGAAACGAAAGAGAAACAAGCGTAAATCTCTACAATGTGTCAAAATTTCCCTCCCAGATAGGAAAATGGTATATTGCTTGAGATGGTGTTAAGGGCCTTATCACTCCATGTAGGAAGGCCCTGGGGAAAGTAAGAAGCATATTAGCAACACCATTTTTAAGGCATCTTTTGAGGTTTTTTCTAGGACGGACTCTCCTAGAGAAATTGAAGAAATGGTCAAGCCATAGCGAGCTCCAAAGCACATCCAAGATTGCTCTGATGCTGTACTAGAAGAGTTGGAGGAAGTCGACCTTAGTGATGACCTGACAATCCAAAAGAAAGCGTCTATGGGCTCCCATTTCACCTCATGGAATGTAAAGCTCCACGATGTGTTAAAATTTCATCCCAAATGGTCAAGTGGTATACAGCTTTTGATAGTGTTGGGGCTCTTATCACTATATGTGGAAGGGCTCTGGGAAGAGTATAAAGCATGTTAGGTACACCAACTTTAAGGCATCTCTTGAGGTATTCTATAAGATTGACTCTTCTAGCGAAACTAAAAAAGTGGTCAACCATAGCCAGCTTTGAATCAGATACAAGATGGCTCTAAGGCTATACTAGAAGAGTTGAAGGAATTCGACCTTAGTGATGACCCAACAATCTAAAAGAAAGTGTCTATTAGCTTCGATCTTTCCTTAGCGAAATGCACTGCACTTGTTAAGCTCCTACATAGGAACATCAATGTGTTCACTTGGAGCTATGAAGATATGCCTAGCCTGAATGCTAGGCTAGTCTACCACGCTCTCAATATTCAACATAGAGCAACATCTGTTAAACAAGCTCGATGTATTTTTCACTAGTGCCAGGCCTATTATGGTGAGCCTTCGCATGTGGAAGCTGTGGACCTTATGGTCTTTTTTGGTTTGCTCAGGTGTATTGTTCATCAGAAACTATGGTGGAAGCATGTTAGGTGATAGAGGCTAGTGAGTTCGTGGCAGTTGTTTTCATCTTTGGAGTGCCAAAACGTGCTTTAGGCTCGCTTGGTAATAGCTTTGATTGGGTTACTGCTAAACCTAGGTAATTCTGAGAATAGTTAGCATTCGAGGGCAAGACTCATTGTGATTTTGGCCCTATTGAGGATAATGACTTTCTCAAAGAAGGTCTCCAAGTGCATGAGAGGTGTGGGAGATTACAGATAATTATCCTATGCTTTTCGTGGTGAGACTATGCCAATTGCGTTACATGTGGTGTTTGAGTAAGATAGCGAGATTTGGTGGCCTTTTAGGTGGGCTAGTTTATAAAGAGAGTGTGGGAGTAGCCTTTGTTGGGTAAGGTATTTGGTTACTTAGAGAGGGAAAGTCTAGATAGAGAAAAGGTGATGGATCTTTAGTGGAGGACTTGATTTTTTTTTTTTGTCATGGGCTTCCTTTGTGTTGCAAAAGAGTGTGGAAT
Source organism: Artocarpus hirsutus (assembly GCA_946598075.1). Taxonomy (NCBI): domain Eukaryota; kingdom Viridiplantae; phylum Streptophyta; class Magnoliopsida; order Rosales; family Moraceae; genus Artocarpus; species Artocarpus hirsutus. The sequence continues at coordinate 11,979 of CAMOHE010047736.1, forward strand.
TGGTGGAAGTTCATGGTGTTTTCATTCCCAAAAGAAAGGGTGGTTGGATCTTAGACTTTCATGGAATGCACTAAAAGTTATGAGTTCTTGAGTTTTTTGGCAAATGGTGGTTGATAATTTGGATCGTGAGGCTTCTTTCTTTTCTTTTTTGGTCATTTGAGGTTAATGGTGATGTTTATTGAAGCTTTGAGATAGTTTTATGGAGATTTGTATGGGTTTGAGCTTGATAAAAAAGAAGATAATGGAGGTTTGAGCTTGATATAGACGGTGGCCATGACGTTTTAGGGTGGTTAGATTCCCTTTTAGAGGGTGGTTGTTAATAAAGTTATTAGTATGGTGATTTTGAAGATGATAATGAAGCGTACTTATAGGTGAAAGGGTGGCCCTGGTTTGATTGAGAGTCTTCCACTTTGGGTGCTTAGTGGAAGACCTTCCAAGCTTGGTTTTTGTAGGTAAGGCCAGAAGATGGAATCTATTGCCACAAGAAGAATTTCATTCCATGTTTGAATTTTCAACCTCAATATAAAATTATAGGTTGACAAGTGTTATGATGTCCATCCGGTGTAGGAAGACCACTTCACGTGATATGCCATAGAGGGAGCCAAAATAAAGGGGATTGTCTAAGCCATTTTTGTACATGATTCAACCTTTGTCTTGGGGCCTATATTAACCATCTTTGGTTAAAAGGATAATTTGTCTCCTATGTGATATGAACCATGCCAAGAACTGACGCAACCCTAACAAAAATTAGCCTCCAATATCGAAATGCCTAATCGGATTTGAAATGAAACCGCGACCCGATGCCTAACAAGAAGCACGAACCGTGGTATGTGAGGATACCACAATCAGTTATAAATGGACTAATTGATAAGTCTATGAATGCCACGGAATCTTTCGATAAGTTCGAATAGTTTGTTTAAGAACCGAAGAGAATTAAACCTCAAATTATATGTAAAAAACTAAGTTACCATTGAATGAAATTCGTTACAATATATAGTGGTTTTCTTTGCGAATTTTGAGCTCCTAATTGCCCATGGAATTTTGGGCAAATCAATTACCAGCCAAAAAGATGCTCAATCTAAAGCAAATAAAGTAAGTTTCCTAAATGGCTTAAAAGCCTTACAATAATATAAAAGTAAACACATGTTTTGTAAAAGAAAAGGAAACTAAACAATAATCAAGCAATTAGCTGATTCTTCTCACCACTTGTCGCCTCAAATTGGGAAAGTAACTAAAATGGAAAATAGCAAGATTATTTGCAGCCGTAGGATTATTCAGTCCCTTCTAGAACTTGAATCATGCATTTATTGGTCTGGATATCACATGCAATTCCCTCAATGGGCCTCCATGCGATAGCTTGAGCCCAAGATGCTTGAATCAGCCCAATAAGCATTTCTTTGAATTTCTTCGCACGAGCTCTCGTAACCGGACCAATGGGAACTTGAATTGGATCTAAATATGTCTCATCCCTTATGCTCTTGCTTGTGCTACCAATGCCCTCATCACTCCCCTCATCTTGAGAAGGATTTGTCCTTAAATCGTCGCCTGCATCAAAAGGACTTAGATCAGAAACATTAAAGGTGGCGCTTACACCATACTCACCTGGCAAATCTAGCTTGTATGCATTATCATTGATCCTTTCAAGAATTTGAAAAGGACCGTCCCCTCTAGGCAATAGTTTGGACTTCCTTTGTTCTGGAAACTGTTTCTTGCGTAAGTGCAACCACACCCAATCGCCGGGCTCGAAGACGAGCTTGTGACGCCCTTTGTTGGCTTATTGAGCATATTGCTTAGTCCTTCGCTCGATGTTGAGTCTTGCCTTCTC
>CAMOHE010047737.1:0-10203 GCA_946598075.1 Artocarpus hirsutus
ATTCTCACCACCTTTACAAACACCCTATAAGTTTCTCTTAACTGAGGTGTCATACAAGTTATGTATCTTTTTCTTTTTTCTTTTAAATCTTTCAATCATTGTAAGTATAATGATTTCATGTGCAAATTCTGTTTAGTAGATTCGTTCCTGAATAAAGAAACAATTAGCATATATTATGTGCGCGCTCTACTTTTTTAGGTTAAACTTCTTTTTTTTTTTTTTTTTTTGGAAGAAATTAACAAGTTGTATTTGTTTTATAGATGAAAAGTTTTATAAGAAAAAGAATAAAATAAAGTTAATTTATATTTTAAAATATATATTGAGTTATTTAATGAAATTAAGATGGAGTATAAAAATATATTCTAATAAAAAAATTTCTTTTTTAAGTAAGCTCCAAAATTAAGAATGGTACCAATTGGTGTAAGAATGGGGTGAGTTGCTAATCTATATTATTGCTAATCCTATTACACTTAAACAAATTGACAAATTGTGTTAAGAACAAGTAGCATCGTGTCATAGAAAAAAATTGAGTATGGTCAGAATTTTGTACTGAACTTTTAATACATTACGCTAATTGACGAAAAAATTTCTAAATTTTAACAAAAATAATTATATTTTTATTACATAATAGCTAACGATTTAACATGAATAATTATATAAAGTACAAAATATTTTAGTTTTTGATAGGTTTTAACAGATAATATTGATATTATATAATAGCATTTGTGAAATTCCTGGTTTTCATGCGTAGAACATAAGTTTATTTTTGTTGAATTATAAAAATTCATAAATTTATGATTGAGGATCAAAATTGCCAAAAAAGTTTAAAACATAACATGCCAAAAATAAAAAAACTCAAGAACTCAAGTGTCACTATCCACATAGCTAAGGGACTAACAATGTCAACAATGGAAAAAAAATTTCATGACCCCAAAAAAGAGAAAAATTACATCTTATACCATATTTTTAAAACTTTATTGTTTATGTTACGTTTAAAAAAGCTATGACACACTACTACTTATATTATATATGAAAGTTCTATCACACTAAAATATATATAGCATTTATAAAAAAAAATAAGTTTTATAAATGCGGTAAAAAAAAAGCTATGTTAGTTAGTTGACTTCTCTTTCATGGCCCGCGTTTGAATGTGGGACACAAAAAGGCCGTTTGGTATTGTTTTCAAAATAAATAAATTATGTTTTTGTTTTAAAAAATAAGAATCTTTTAAAAAATATGCTAAGAGTGTTTTTAAAGTTTTTATCTCAAAAACATGAAAAAACATTTTAAAAAATTTTGAGAACAACAAATAAGGCCAAAAATTAAATGCTGAGTTTCCCTCGCCTTGACTTTTTATTAAAAAGATAAAGAATTGATTATAATATAACATAACTAAATAAGATATTAACCGGGTGTTTTGCAAAGTGGTGGGAACTGCGGTTCCCACCACAAACTCAATTATAGATAGTTTAAAGCTCTCACATGCTACAGTAACAATAAAAAAAATTACTACAGTGTAAAGCTCTCACATGCTACAGTAAAAATGGTTCTCACCACTGGTTCCCACCACTTTCGAAACACTCCCTCAGTCAAGCATTATTTATTTTTAATTAGTTTTAATTATTTTTATTTTACCATTTTTTATGTTTTATTTTGCGCGGCTAGGGACGGGATCAGAAAGGATGTGGTTCGTACTAGATTTTCTCGGAAAATCTCTCACTCACTAATTCTAAAACTTTTCCTCTTTAGTGTTTTAGTGGAATTTCACTCTGTTTCCAACTTCCATGGAAAGCAATTCAGAGAGCTTAATTCGGTTTCATTTTTTGTACTTTTTTTTCTTTTCTTTTCTTTTCTTTTTTATTTTTTTGGGTTTGTTCCCATAATTAAAAATCTTTCTTTTTTTTATCTTTGTTTCCCCCTCTCCGGTGCAATATGGAAGATTTTGAACCTTACTTGGTTAATTATTTCAGTTGATCTTCAAACCCATTTCAGTTTTTTTTTTTTTTTTTTTTTGGAATATAGGATGATAACTTTGTTTGCTTACTGGTTATCACTGATATATCTTGAGCTTCAACCCAATAAACCATTTCATTATTTCAAGTAAATTAATGGACAGTGAAATCCATGATTTTATTTATTTATTGGAAATATGGGGTGCTCTGAATTCAATGGATTATGTTGTTTCTCGTACTGTTATCTCAGATTTCATTAACACATTTATTTGATAAATTTGCAATCATGCTTTGTTTCATTAAAAGGTTAAAACTTTGTTTCCAGATTTTGTTTAAGCTTCTCCATCTCTCAGGAAATCTGTAGATTTCTCCAATAATGCATGGACTAATATGCTTTGATTTTAATTACTTTTTATGTGATTGAAGAAGGGTAGAAGTTGAAAGCTAGGATTTTGGTGATTTGATCAAATTCAAAGTAATTGAATTGTGGACTTTGCTAACTAGTCCCTGCTTGGAGCCTATGTTTTAGGGCTAATCTTCCTTTGCCCGAATCGTTAAAATGGCTAGCAACGGCTTAAGGGAGCCTTTGCTTTCGCAATGAATTGATCTCAATCCTCAAACCAGGAGTAAAGACACGCCAAAGAGGAAAAGATTCCGCCAAGGCAAAAGTGCTCCCCTCGCGGAATTTTTGCCCTTTGAGAAAAACGGCATTGGCTCATCTCCACAGCCTTATTGCCATTTTCGGGAACATACACCCGAACATCTTCAAAGCGTTCACGTTCTTGGCTTTTTACTTGAGTGCAGCCACCATTTGCTTCTACATAGTCAGGAACCAGATCGCGGGAAAGAAGACAGACCGAGTTCTTGATGCAGTTTATTTCTGCATTGTGACAATGACAACTGTTGGATATGGTGACCTAGTCCCCAGCAGCGATGCTGCAAAACTGTTAGCATGTGCCTGTGTTTGCAGGAATGGCTCTAGGCTGCTTGATACTTAGCAAAGCAGCAGACTATTTCGTAGAGAAGCAGGAAAGACTGCCTGTTAGAGCCTTGCACATGCGTAGAAAAAGCTGCTTACTCTGAAATTCTGAAAGAGGCAATACTTTAGCCGAACTAGATACAAGTGCATTCTGGCTTTGTAACTCTTTTAGTGCTTATGATCACAGGAACAATATTCTATCCACGGTCAAAAAATTGGACCTTGTGGATGCATTTTACTGTGTTCTACCATAACAACTTTGGGGTATGGAGATTAGAGCTTCTCGACCAATGGAGGGTGTGTTTTTGCCATGTTCTGGATGCTGATAAGTACCAATTGTTTAGCTCAGTTTTTCACCTACATCGCCAAGCTCCACACCGAAAACAGGCAAAGGGAATTGGTCAAGTGGGTTCTATCTCAGAAGGTAACAAATGTGGATTTGGGAGGTAGCTGATCTTGATGATGATAGGAGTGTTGAGTAAGTTGATGTTCTAATTTTGTATGCTTGTTGAAGGCCTAATCTGGGATTCCTATGCTTTTAAAGAAGTGCTGCTTTCTTAAGGAGCAATGATATCATGAAAAACACGTCAAAATTTCATAGGTTTTATTAAGTAGAACTTGCTACATAGGTGTAAGTGCAAAATTCTTTTGTGTCCTTTGACAAGTTGTATGTTTAGTTCATGAGTTTGAACCACAAATTCAAGCCTTTTTCTTTTATGGTATTTTTTCTCACAAAATTTTGAGTATAAACTAAAATTTTCTGCTCAAACGTATGAACCAATCACACAAACTATTCTGGCTGCATCGGTTTTTGTGCAAGGCAGAGGAGCTTATAAGCCATGTATGATATTGATGGTTTTACTTGCTTGTTCTTACAGTGATGCTGAGTTTGTGTTTTATAAGCTGAAAGAAATGGGGAACATAAGCCAGGATGATATATCACTTGTAATGGAGGAGTTTGATGATCTTGATGTGGATCTGTTAGGAACTTTGTCACCGTCTGATATAATTCTTGCTCAATCATCTCAACACCGATCAGAAATGACTTACCCATCATTATGTTTCTTGTATTGCAGGTACAATTTTAAGTCTCTGATTTACAAATATGTATGGGAGTTTCCTTAATACATATTTATCTGCCGTCATCCTATTTTTTTTGTTTTTAGAGTTGTGATTCAAAACTTGCTTGTGTATGATTCTATGATTCATTTTGTTACTGCTACTCTAATGTTTTTAAACTATTATTAGGACGTTTGGATCAAAGGTCTAGTTCGAATTAAAAACAACATAGCAATTTAAATTTTGTAAGAAAAAATATTGTAGTAAAATCATTTTGAATTGGAAGTTTTTGATTCGAACTGATATTTCCAACTACCCTGTTAATGTTTTTGTCGATGTCAAAATTTTCATTCTTAATTTTGATCAATTGAACACCTTAGAATTTGTATTAAAAAAAATAATTTACATGTCGTTTAAAAATGCCGTCCCAAATTTCAACTGGAATTGAAATAATGCAAAGTTTTACATCCTACGTACTTTTATCAATTCAAACGGTTCATTTCAACTCATTTATTAGCCAAGTAGGTACAGACGCCTTTGTTAACATAATGTAAACAATTAATTTATACTCTATTGTGAGCCAATCAACTCCATTCCTCAAAACTTGAACCCCCCATTGTGACGCGAGTATGACGACATTAGTGATGCTTTTGTCTTTGTCTTCCAAATTTTCATATGCAAATTAATCACAATCAAATCAAAGTAAAAAGTGTAAAATGAAATTTAGTTATTTCTTTGTTATTTAAGAAAACACTTTAAAATTAGAGTCTAAATTTGCTGTATTATTTTTCTATCTCTTTATTTATCTTTTCTATTATTTATTTGATATGTCATTTAAATTTAATAATTTAAACATATAAATAAGACTTAATTATTAAAAATAATTAAACAAATTCCTTCAAAAAAAAAAATAAAGCCAATTATTTATATGTCAAATTTATATGTGAAAGTTTAATTGAGTGACAATTAAACAACATGAAAATAAGATGCTCTAAAAAGTGAGATTAAGTTGGGACTAATTTTCTCAAATGGACCTTAAATGCGCTATGTATGAGATTAGATTTTGACTTAATGCATCATTACCGTCCACCGACCGACCTATGCCCTGATCGTCAAACGCGAATTATTGCACTTCCGTGTGGGCCCAACACGTACCGGATTATCATGGTATGCTGGTAATGCTGTGAAGTCTTGTGAAGACACTAGCTCGTGGGGACCACAAACCACTAGACCCGCTGTTAACTGTGGGACCAAGCTGTTCGTTAAGGAGTCAATCACGTTAGAGAGCCCGGGACCCATATTATATGGATCGAACGTCCGATATCAGTTCTGCAGACAAGTTGGAAAGCCGAGTAAAAAGAAGTTTGATTTATTAGGATGTAATACTGTTACATGTAACAATAATTTAACTAATTTTCTAAACAAACCGTAATGCGTCTATTAGGTAAACCAATAGCAAATAAGGTTAATTACATAATTATACTTTATAGTTTTAATTATTTTTTAATTTATCTTTTTATTTTTCAAAACTAACAATGTAAACTTTGAATTTAAAAAACTAATTTTAATGTCATTCTTATAAATGAGAAAATTAGGTAAAACAATATATCTATCCTTAAACAGTTGTGAAAAATATTGTATAAATTTAAAAACATAAAAAAAAAACCTTAAAACAAAAAAAGATCTTAAGTTTCATGGCTTTTTAAATGTATAAATATTTTTTAAAAAATTTCTCAAAAAGAAAAATATATTTCAGAAACAAATTCGATCTAATTAAGCGTATCTTTATCTTATCTTCATGTTTTTTTGTCAAAAATTTTACAAGATATAAAATTATAACAAGTTTTTTAAACTCAAATAATACCTTTGTAGATTGACGCTACAAAATAGAAGAACAAGAAAAAGTTAGATTTTTTAAGTAAATGTCAGATTTGAAAAATTTTAGCATAAATACCACATTTACGATGTAATTAAGAAAGATTTATATTGTAAATAAGATGATAAATATATTATTTACACCATATATCTATTAACAAATGATAAATAAATTATTTATATTATAAATTTAACATTTTTTACAAATATTTTCAAAACCTGCTATCTACCACAATTAATTTTAAAAAAAAGTCATTTCCTACAATTCCCATACAAAATGACCCCACACAATCATGTAGTAATTACAACCATAATGTTAATTAGGAAAGGGTGTATTACTTATTTTGGTACCAAATGTCATTAGCAATTTATCTCGTGGGAAGCAAAAAGATACTCATCAATGAATAAGGAGCGAGGTATTGTAATGTAGTTAGAGAATCCACCGTTTTAGCTACTACAATAGTGTATTCTATTGCTCCTCTTTCTTGTAAAGTAGTCACTTCCTGAGCCATAGAAGATGCTTTTTGACCACTAGCTACAAAAACACATATTACATTTTGCCTGTCATTTAGATGTTAAATCTACATAAAAAATAATTTTGACAAGATTTAATGGTTTCAAAATATGCACCATTATTAGATGTTCCAAAAAAAAAAGTCCTCAGTATCTTACTGTTAAAATCTTGAACAAAAGGCACGATATGAAATAGTCTTGTCCTCATGTAAAGTAATAACGTTAAACCTCTAGTATATTAAATGTCTTTTTGTGAGATTTTGAAAGATGGAGGCATAGAATGACTAATTGAGGCAATTTTATAAATCAAAAACTTATTTTGACATGTTTCAAAAGTCATATACATAAGGAACAAAAAGCCTCAAAATATTGATCTCTTATGAAATTAACAATAAAAACATGATAGGGACTAACACTGCCAACAACTTAATAGTGTAGGGACCTGGATCTCTAAATTCTTAAAATAGAGGCCTATGTACCAAGTGATTAAGAGTTTAGAGGTCTAAATTTTTAAAACGATGACCTAAATACTAAAGATTATAAAGTTTGGGAATCTATGAAGTAAAAATCCCTTAAAAATGATAAAATTAAGCAGAAGAGACATAAGAAAATATTAACAATTTATGTGACTAGAATTTGAGCAATGCTTTGTAACCAATCTTATTAACTAATTATACATTCATATAGCAACTCTCAAATTAAACTCGAATTAAACTAATTATGATAGGATCGTTTATGATGTTGTATGTGAATCTCTAAATTATGAATCGCCACTAGTAATGATTTAATATTTTCTTGTAAAAGAATTTTGTATGACATTTGCATGTTACGTAATATGGTATTAAATCATGAAAAACTTAAGAAAATGTTTGGCAACGGATAGAATTTAATGAAAACTTTAACCATCCAAAACTAATAGAATTCACTGATACAAAAAAGAAGATCTGCATCGTAGAACTCGAAAAAAACACATTATTAATAAGTCTTTATTTTGCAGTTGCTAAATTTGTATCAAAAACTACATATTCTGTATTATTTTTTATTTTGATTTTAATGTGATTTTGACTAAAAACTACGTATTTAATATATTTTTTTATTTTGATGAGATTTTAATTATATTCAACGGTTAAAAACATAGACTACTACACCAAATTCAACGATGAAAAGATCAAAAAAACCATCATTCAAAAAAAGAATTATGTTGCACATATTTAATAAAAAAAATAGGTCATTTACAAAATATGTTGAAATTAAAAATATTATAACACGCCAAAAAATATTGCTTAAATAGTAGTCGGAACAACCGTTTACGATTTCGAAGCTGTCAAGCAACCTACATGTCATCTACGTCACGTCCTAGTCTAGATCAGCTAGCTAGGTACCACCGCAGGTGATTCCACCACCGCCCATGGTAAAATACCATTACCATGCCAAGTAGGCAAAGGGTGCGCAGTATTACAAAAGGCGTAGTCTAGCCTTGCGTGCGCCATCAATCACAGCCCACCAAAGTGAAATTCCAACATTCCTTTTTTTTTTTAAAAAAAATCCCAGATAAATACGAATAATTAATAATAAAAATTATAAATTAAGAGAGAGAGCGAAGAAATGGAAAGGACTGAATCTAAAACATATTACTCTTCCCAGGATATACACAGTAAAGCGTTAATGTCACCAAACTACAAACCAAAGGGAAGAAAAGGAAAAACGCAAAAAAAAAAAAAAAAAAAAAAAAAGAGATTCAAAATTCAAAATTTAAAACTAAAAATTAAAAAACAAAGTTAAATTTTTTGTTTATTTTTGGCTACTCGGATTTGGAGTTGGAACTCTCTACTCTGTTTTCATCACGCGAAGCTGAGTCTTCTTCAACCTTGAAATCCTCGACCGTACGATCATGATCAAGATGATGATGGCCGTCGTGGTGGTGGTGGTGGTCATGGTCGGGCTGGCCGGCGACGAAATCGAGGAGACCTTCTCCGGCCTTATCGGGGGCGGCGGTGGTCTTGCCGAAGACGAGGACGGCGGCGAGGAAGAGGGCAGTGGAGACGAGGAGAGGCCAGAAGTAGGCGAGAATGGTGAGGAATCTCGGAGCGACAAGGATCAGCGACGAAACGACGACGCAGAGGAGTAGGGCGGCGAGGATGTGGAACTTGAACTTGATCAGCTTCTCCGAGATCTTCATGATTAGATCTTGTTTTTCTTTTTGTTACTTTTTGGTCTGTTTGGTTGGCGTGAAAGAAAAAGGATAAAAAGAAAAGAAAGAAAGAGAAGTGAGAGTGAGAGAGAGAGAGAGAGAGAGAGAGTGATTTGTGTTGGATTTTCTTAGGATAGAGAGAGAAAGAGAGACATAGAGAGAGACAGAGAGAGATGGAGTGTGATAGATTGTGGAAGGATTTTATGACTTAGAGAGATATTCTCTCTTTCTCTCTCTGAGTTTTCTGTGCAGAGATTCTCTGCACTGTAAGTAAGTTTTTTTTTTTTTTTTATACTTTCTGGAAGACTGTGCATGTGTAAATTATTTTTTCTTTCTTGAGGGATTTTTTCAACAGCCTTGAGTTTAATTTGCTTTTTTTTTTTTATCTAATTTTGTAGGAGTTTTAAAGGACGGTTTAAAATGAAAATATTTGTTTGAATATTATATTATATTAAAGTTTTATATTATAAAATTTTTTATTTTTTATTATAACTATTAAAAGTTTTATATTGTTTGTTAATTGAAACCAAACAACCACTTACCCTTTTTGATAGGAGGAAAAGAAAATAAAACTACAAAAGATAAAAAATTTAAAAGAAAAAAAATATTTTAGTTTTCTTTTTAACTATTTGACATGATAAAAAATAAAGAAAATAAATTTATCTTTACTTATTTAATATTGAAAGTAAAACCTAAAAGATTAAAAAATTATAACCATTGTAATTAATTTTTTGCCCAAATAATTTTATCCAAAACATTTATTTATTTTTTGTTGAAAAGCCTCCTATTGACCAAAACGAGAACACATTCCAATAGTTATCAAAATTTACAAATTTTTTTTCTATGGTTAACGTATGCGACTTCAAAATGGAGAACATTTAATTTAATTAAGTGCAATATAACAAATATCTTTATTTGCTCTCTTTTATATATAAAATAATATTTTTAATTGTTCTTTTCATTAGGCATACATGTATATATTTCTTATATACATATATTTTTTCTAATCATTTTCTTATATATATTAGTTATAATGAGCCATTATTTAGCTTTCACAAATATTAATTCTTAAACTTAATTTTACTTACCAATAAGAAAATATATAGTAAATTTTTTTAAACATTCTTGAAAATATTTTTGAAACTATTGCGACTTCTATTACAACATAAATTAAAACATAATTCCAAATTTAACCTTAAAATCATCCAAAACAATTTGTAAAATTTACTAAGTAACATATATTTTCATAAAACTTTTACAATATCTTTTCAAACTAGAAAAAGCTTTTTGTTCAAACAGCGGAAACTCTATTTTTGCTTAACACAGTGAAAAACTACTGTAGTGGTATCTATACCCAACCATCGCATCTATTTTCGCAACACCGAGCTCTTCAACCAATCTTACCAATCTTTTGTAGAACTATTTATAGTATAAAGGAACTTATAATGAGCTTATACTCAATAAATCCAAACAAATCCCACAAATGTTTGAAAAACACTTCTTAAAAGGAATACAAGCAATGTCATAATACATGATTCTATTTATGCCTTTTTATGAACATTTTATCATCATTTTTAACTTTCTTAAATTATGGGCCTAAATGTATGTACCAAACACGTTTGACCATTGAACAC
>CAMOHE010047737.1:12222-46800 GCA_946598075.1 Artocarpus hirsutus
GAAAAACACTTCTTAAAAGGAATACAAGCAATGTCATAATACATGATTCTATTTATGCCTTTTTATGAACATTTTATCATCATTTTTAACTTTCTTAAATTATGGGCCTAAATGTATGTACCAAACACGTTTGACCATTGAACACTGAGGCGCAACATAACTTAACATGACATTCTCCTTAGATCGAGAGGCTGGTACAATACTTTCTTATCTTAACTTAAGAGTCTAAATTACTGATCTTGTAATCTTAGTGAATATTTAACATGACATAACTTAATGTCAAACATAACAATTACAATCATAATGCAAATCATGACTTAAACTTTAAAACATTATATATAGTAAATGCCATACATTTCAAACAGTTATAAAGCATTTAAAATTCATTTTTTTCATGCTATAAGGAAGATTTGAAACTTACTTGAGCAGTGATCTAACGTTTCTAGTTTATCCTGTTCCTTCTATTAGTCAGCTATGTATCATGTTTAAACGATACCCGACTATAAGCTAACTTTTTATATTACTGACTTACTTGATCGATAACACAACTTAAACATTAAATGTTCATTCCTAATCTTTTTCTTGTTACCCCATTGGTTTACTTGTCCATTACATAACTTGAGCGTTCCTTAGTTATATTTCTCGTATTTTTTGATGGTTTTAATACTTAACGTGATACTGAACATTTTTTATCTAAGAGTGTTTTGCTGATTTAGAAGGCTCGGGGTTCGTTTTAACAATTTTATAAAAACTGATGATTTTACACTTAACAAGCTTTTGTAAGTTATACAACTTTACTAAACTTCTCATTTTACCTTGCCTTCCCATTACTTACAGGTTACAAAAAAAATTCCCGATAAGAGGTGCTTCTATAAATCGGATGTTTTAGGGGTTGTTTTTACAAAAAAGACTGTTTTACTCTTGACAGGTCTTAGAAAACATTCGAAACCTGTCTTAAACAAAACTTACATGTCCTTGCTAGTCATAACATTGCGAAAAACAAAACATTGGTTTTATTTTCACAAAAAAATTTATTTTATCAAAACTTTACGGTTTTGATCTGTAATATAAAAATCTTGACAATTTCATCCTTGATGTGTTTCTCATTCTTCTCTTGATAAAAATTTTGAATTCTTTCAAGCTTAAAATTTGTGATTAATCATTGCCCAAAAAACCAGCATTTTACAGTGGGAAAATCTAGTTAAACATGGTTTTACGGTGTTGGCCTGAAACACAAAATCTTAACACTTTTCCCCCAAGGCCAAAAATCGTTGTTTTATACCAAAACAATCAGTTTTTTGCAATGATTAAAACTTACAAAAGTTCATTGGTCAAACTCAAACTATTTCAAAATGTTTTTCCTGAATTACTGTTTTGAAATTTCGTGATTAAATTTTGTAGAACTTGTAACTTAAAAATCTATACTTAATTTTCAAAAGCTGTCTGTGATTTTCATAGTTTTGAAGAGATGTACACCTTTTGTGTTTAACTTTTCCCAAAATTATTCATCTTCCAGTGGTTTTTGGACGAACAGAACTAAAACCCATACTTTTCAATTTGATCCAATCGGAATTCGAGTGGGATTTCTTCATGAAAGTTATCTGGCTCAATGTTTACAATAAATCTTGTTTTGAACTCAGAAAATAATTCAGCCTCTATAGACCGCAAACACTTAAATCTCTCAAAAATGTTTTTTTTTCATACTTTTTGCATCTTAACTTTCTTTAACTTATTGTTCTAAGGTTTAATCACATTTAAACCTTTCCAAATACATTATCAAGCATTTAATACTCTAAATAATCATGCCATAATATTTATTTTTTATGTCATGGTCTAAAGCATTTTATCAAGCACTTTAGGTGCTTAAACTTTGTGTTTAAGGAAAAGTTTGTCATACTTTTCCGTTTCTTATTTAAAACCTTAGTTTCTCAACCATTCAATCACCTTACCAACCTCATAAGATATAAACTAAATATACCATAATGTTTTCTTGCATGCCATAGTATATTATTTACAATAAACACTTGGTATGCGTAAACTAAAACAAAGCTAGGGTTTAGAATTTACCTAAGTGATTCCAAGGGTTTTGTTCCTCCTCTTGGATACGTAAACTTTGACATTCCTCCTTGATATAAACCATAGCAAAACCACATCAAAATCCATCCAAAACTTAAGGAAAATATTAAAATTTTATAGTAAAAAATTAGGATTTTACCTCCAAAATTGACTATTCCTTTATCATCAACACTTAAACTTGCTTCATTATTGAATTTGAGGTTGTTTTTTATAAAAAGTATTTAAGAAAGTGGGAGGAGGAGGACTGATTTTGTTTAGAGAGGAAAATGGATATTTTTTTTGCATGTGTCATGCAAAAATGATGGAGATAAGGCTTAACTATGTCACTTAGGTCCTTGCTTGAAAAATAACTTAATCTAGGGACAATTAAATTTCAAGAAACTTTGCTCCACCACTTGTTAGAACCAGTTCCTTTAGGGGGAGATGTAGTAAGTTGTCCACCTTTTGGGTGGCACTTTGTCCGCTTAACCCCTTAATTGCAAAAACATTATGTCTAGGGTCTAAATTGTAAATATAAAAATTGCTCTCTACCACTCATGAAATCCGGCCATCAAGGGAAGAGATGCGGCATTTTTTCCTCCTCTGGGGCGTCATCTAATGGCCCTACTTCATTTTTTCACGGTCTAAATTTACACTGATAATATTTTTCGTATACTACCAGTATATTTCCTACACTATTTCAAGATTACATAGCATTCCATATATGTCTATATGCCCCACACAGTGTAATACTTTGTTTAACTTTATTAGTATTATACTTATACTGCATTATTCTAATACTGTATAATTTTATACTGCTTAATTTTTAAACGTATAATTTTTATATTTTTATATAGTATTTTTATTTTACTATATTTTCATATTAAAATTTGTTGTAACACCTTATATAATAATCAAGCTTTTTAGCTTATTTTTATATCATTCATTCTTTGTTTAAGACTATGACATGATTTTTAACCTTAAAATTGCATTTTTAATTTTATGGAATTATCATAAAAATAGGATTTAAACAACAATCTTTGTGACACTCTTTATGCTCTTAAAATATTTAATAAATTTTTGAGTATAATATTTAGCTCAGAAAATTTGTACATAATTTACTTGACATAACCCTTTACTTATGTCATATGTAATGCACTACAAATTCTTTGGTGTCACATCATTTCACATATCTTAGAAGTTCGTATTCATCATATATGTAAATGGCAAAAATAGGATTATAGGGGCATCTCGTCGGTTAAAGTTGTAGTATACTCGCTTTGGGATGCAAGTGGTTCTAAGGTTTTGAGCACAATTCACTTTTTTTCACCTATATTTTACATTATAATATTTGAAGTTGAATCAAAACATTCTCTATAAACCTATGAACCAAGAGTAATGGGATGTTTGAGAAATGTGGGTAGAACCAATTTTGATTAAAAATATTACAGCACGTGAGAACTTTACATTGCAATAACTTTTTGCTTTTTATTGTAATTGCTGAAAGTTTTATACTGTTTCTTAATTGGTTTTAACCAAGTGCCAAACATCTTAACCTTTTAAGGTTAATAGGGCAGGCACTCGACCCTTCCATAAAGGGCAACCCTCTGAGAAAATTGGCCCGTCTGGCCAAATATTATTGCTCGGAAACCAAACACTCTAAATTTTATTGATGTTATTATATTTTGAAGGCAGAGACTGGATTATATTTAATTGATCAAATCTGACAATACAAAAGGAGAAATACACTTGGGAATGGCATGTAGCCCAAAGACGTTAGGAATGATGAAAACACAGAGTTCGTAAGAGTGTGGGCAACTTGGTTTCCAAATCAATATAGAAATGCAGTGATCATCCCCGAACTAAAAAGAATAATACTTCCTATCTTCACTTTGCTTTCTACAGCACAAAATATTTTTAACTTTAGATCTTTCCACGATAGGGTCTTAAATCGATAGTGCATATTTTAGATCATTGGATTTAGTTAAAGTCACATAAAAATAAATAGAACTAACATTCTGATACACGTATCAACCTTGTTGATAGTGCTTTCCAATATCTTTTGACTCTTTTAGCCGACGTGTCGTTATGTCATAAAATCTAACAAAAAAAAAAATTATAATTCATCAAGTGATTTTTCAATTACATAATCTTCATGCTATACTTGTGTTAGACAAAATGGTTCAAATTTATAAGTTCAAACAATACACAATATGAAACTCTCATATATTAAACGTAAAGTAAAAATATGTTACAGTCTTAAGATCTCATATGCGATAATGTTTTTCAACCCTTTTTTTTTTTGGGTAATTTGTCAAACACTATTAATGGAGCAGCCAAATAATGACCAATTTCTTTCTTTTTGTTCTCTTTTATTTTCTCTCTCTATTCAAATGATCTTTTTTTTCTTTTTTTATTTTTTATTTTTCCTTTAAGGACTTTGAATTGAACGAGGTTATTATGGTCTTTGGGGCAAGGAAGAATAACACGACACAAGTACATTTTGTTGTTTGTTGTTTAGTTGCCGTATGCATGTGGTTTTCAAATGCGTGTCGCTGTTGCTTTAACCAAGGTTTTTGTTTGTTTATGGGGAGGATAAGATCGATCACATGACACGTTAATCCGAGGCCGAAAAAGTTATTCCGAATTAAGAGTGATTCTCTTCTAAAAGTTTTCTATCTGGAGATTTGAATTTACCGGCTTTGCAATTATGAATTCAAATATTGGGGAAATAAAAGCATTTTTTATGGGAAATTTTGTAGTAAGTATTAAAAAAAGGGTAAAAATGATTTGCAAATTATAGCATTATAGATATTACAAATAACGAGGTATTGCCAAAGCTATAACAAATTTAATAGAATTTTAACAATTCAAATTATGCGTTCTTAATAGAGTATTTTCTTGTACCTTATTAAAGATTTCTCCTCTGTGTGTTCCTTTTTTTTTTTTTTTTTAGTCATGTACGTGTCCTAGTTATTACATGTCTGAGTGGAAATTAGGTTAAGAAGAATCCATTATGTATTTCAAGAAGAGCTTACTTACAATAGAGCTTATCATGATGATTAAAATTGAAGGGATAAGGAGTTGAAAAATTTTGAGTGTTAATTGTAAAATTGACAAGTTACCTAATTATCACCATTACTTTCTCAAATGATAATTATTTCATAACTACTAACCATGTGGCACACCAATGCAGAAAGTTGAGTCCTTTTTTTAGGCAAATTAGATAGTTAAGCTTTAGACCGTTTGACAAATACGATTTAAACTGCAATTTGTAGCTTAAACTAAATTTACTATAATGTTTTTCTTACGAAATTTGAAAGCAAATACAATCGATGTTTAAACCGCATTGTGAAACAACCTCTTTGGATGTTATGGATCAAGGACTTTTATTTGGCCATGGTTTCAAGAACAATAATATAAATATGCGTTAGTGGCAACTTTGGTTCATCTCATGCATTCTACTTTTCATAGACAGAAGGCCTCCTAAAAAGTTTTCTCAATGATGATAAGTGTAGCCATCTCGTTGCATGTTTCATGCATCCACGAAAAAAGACAGACCATGTGGAAGAGGAGAAACAGACAAGATTGCTCTTATATTTAAACATTAAAAAATCTACAGCTTGTTATTTTTTTTTTCTCAAAATGATCGTAATTTTGGTTCAAATATGTAAATTAGTTTATGACATACATTTAAAGCTTTTGAGGAAAATATATATATATATATATATATATATATATATAGAGTACTTTCTGTTTTCATGTGTTTTCTATTCATGTTATAATGGCGGAGGTGCTTTTTCACCCTCCAATTTAGTTTTTTTTTTTTTTTCCCTTTTTCAAGTCTGCTTGTGTTGTTTCACAACACTTTTGTTGATGACGTTATAAAGATAAGTCTTTGGGTCTCTGTCAATTGGAGCATGCCGCGGATTGTAGTGGTGTTATTAACTGTTTGGTTGAGCAGTGAAAATATAGTTTTTATCACAAACTTAGTTATAAATAGTATAAAGTTCTCACATACTACAATAATAATAAAAAAATTGTTATAATGTAAAACTTTTATGTGCTCTAGTAAAAATGGTTCTAACCAACGGTTCCCATCACCATTCAAAACACTCAAGAGCCTTTTATGAGCTCAATTGTTAGTGTTCCTTCCCGGTTTCCTTTATTAAAGCATAGCAGTATCAAGAATTCTTCAGATACATGTTTGTTTCCTCCAAAATCTAAATCATTTGAGTATTAAGAATTCAAGATTTCAAAATTCTCATCCCCTTAAACTTTTGATACTCGGATATCTTTGCTACAGCAAAAACTAAAATTCTCTCTTCTATATTTAAGAAAAAAAAATTGTAACTTCTTTATTTGATATCTAATTGAGATTATTCTTTTTTCACTATGTTCCTAACGAAGAGAGGAATAAATCAAGATCCATATTGCGTATTTTTTAAGATCATTAACATTAAGATTTTATTAGATTTATTAATAAATCGAAAACTATTTTCACTACTTTTCTAAACACAAATTTCAATTTTATTCCATACTCAGATTAAAATTTAAGTACATATCCAAACGTCAACTCGAATAACAATTCAAATGTCTCATAATGATATCATTAAAATTATTTATATATAATTATATAGTATAATATATAATATTATTAAGATAATTATTATATTATTAAAGATATTTTTAATATATTTTAAATATTATGTTAGATTTTAATTTTATAATAATAATTTGGTTACGTATTGTAATTTTCTCTAGTTTAGTTGGTGTGTGTAATTCCTTCATTCTCTGAAAAAAAGGCTCACGTACATGGGCCTTTCAATGCAATTCCGAGCCCGATCCGCCATCTCGAACTTTAAAATACATTGTTTTTACACATAAGCCCTCAAAAGACGATCAAATTAACCGCCTACTCCTCTCTCTCTCGAGCTCGGAACGCTGTCTGAAGCTTCAGCCTACCACCGCCAATGGCGCCTATGAGAACCACCGGCGCTATTGTCGCCGCCGTCTCCGTCGCCGTCCTCTCTGTCTTCTTCTGCTGCAACCTTATGTCCAAGTCTTCCTCCTCCAAAAACCCCAAGCTTTCCAAATCCTCAAACAAGAAACCGAAGCACGGCCTCGTCGGCGCTGTCGGTGGCACTCCTCTGATTCGCATCAACAGCCACTCCGACGCCACCGGTTGCGAGGTAATATTCTTCGAATTTTAATCGGTGTTTTCTTTTTATCAAATTTGGTTTCTTTTAAATTATCAATTTTTTCCTTTTTTGGGGTGGATTAATTGATTTTGTGGTTTGATCAGATACTTGGGAAGTGTGAGTTTTTGAATCCTGGAGGGAGTGTAAAAGACAGAGTTGCGGTGAAAATTATTGAAGAGGTGATTTTTATAACTTTTAGCTTTGCTTGGCTGTTGAGAAAAGAATTGTGTATCTGAAGGAACTGAAATCATTTAATTGATTGCTCAAGTTTTTGCGTAGTTAATGATTTGGGCACCAATTTTCTTACCAAAATTCAATCTTTCTTTTCCTCCCCTTTTTCTTCTGATCATTATTTTATTGGCATTTTAGCAATCAAAGCCTAAGAAAGTAGATTTTTATAATGCTTCTTTCACAACATTGTCCATTTGTGGGTCTCTGATCCGGTATTTTCTCAATTTTGATATAAAAATTGTGTATTTGAACTTAGACTTCGGAATCATTTCTATGTCTAGTGTTGGTCTTTTGTTGTTGGACAGTCATGGACCATGACTGTGATATGTGGATTTATGCAGGCTTTGGAATCTGGAAAGCTTGCTCCCGGAGGCGTAGTGATGGAGGGGAGTGACGGAAGTACGGCCATTAGCCTTGCTACGGTTGCAAGTGCCATGTAGTTATACCGGATGACGTTGCCATTGAAAAGGTATGTGAGAACGCGTTTCTGATTAGCACAGTTCAATTTAGAAGATATACTTCCTTCCTGCGCAGTTTTATATTTTCCTTATTGCCTAAAGTTTCCGTGGTTGATTTAGTTTTGGTTTGGTTTTGTTCCTTCAAGTGTTTTTGCTATGTACTGATTGTTATGTGGATCATGTCAACCTATTTCTAGTCTCAAATTATTGAAGCCTTGGGAGCCACTGTTGAAAGGGTAAGACCAGTGTCAATTACGCACCAAGACCACTATGTCAACGTTGCTAGACGGCGGGCTTCAGAAGCAAATGAACTAGCAGCAAAGCATAAAACATACGAACAAAGAAATGGTGAAGAAGCAGAGCAGCTCAATGGTTACATATACAATGGAGAGAAGCATGGTTCATCCCCGTCAATGAATTGTAAAGCTGGTTTTTTTGCCGATCAGTTTGAAAACATGGCAAACTTCCGCGCCCACTATGAGGGTACTGGGCCTGAGATTTGGAAACAGACTGGAGGAAACTTAGATGCGTTTGTGGCTGCAGCAGGAACTGGTGGTACTGTGGCTGGTGTTTCCAAGTTTCAACAGGTATGCTGCTTTCTCCTTCTACAAATCACCGTCAAGTGTAGTTGATGTTGAGGCAAAAGTTGATATATGAAAATCCAGTTTTGTGTTTTGCAGGAAAAGAATCCAAACATCAAGTGCTTCCTCATAGACCCTCCTGGTTCTGGTCTGTTCAACAAGGTTACAAGGGGAGTGATGTATACTAAAGAGGAAGCTGAAGGACGAAGGCTGAAGAATCCTTTTGATACTATAACCGAAGGAATTGGAATCAATAGGATTACTCAGAATTTTATGATGGCAAAACTTGAAGGGGGCTTTTCGAGGCACGGATATGGAGGCTGTTGAAATGTCAAGGTCATTCCTCAAATCCTCTCTAATATTTTATACCTTTTCCACTACGATTGGTCGTTAAGAGACGTGAAAAGAAAGAGAGTGTTTAGAAATGTAGTTGAGAAATGTAGTTAGAATTTAACGTTTGAACTTAAAATTGTGACTTACTTTTGTTTTATACTGTAACATGTGTGAGCTTTATGTTGTAATAGTTGAAACTAATAAGTTTCAACTTTATTGCCAAACAAAGCCAAAGTTAATGGTATTAAATGATCATGCTAATTGGAAATTTCAAAAAATTTAACTCATTGGGTCATGACTGACAACACTCCTTCCTCATTTGTTTTACATTATTTTTGTGCTTTTATACCTTCTTTTTAGGTTCCTCTTGAAGAATGACGGTCTCTTTTTGGGGAGTTCTTCGGCGATGAACTGCGTTGGAGCTGTCCGAGTGGCACAGGCAATTGGTCCTGGCCACACAATTGTAACCATATTATGCGACAGTGGGATGAGGCATTTGAGCAAGTTTTACAGGGATGAATATCTTTCTCAGTTTGGTTTGACACCCAAGGCAACTGGATTGGAGCTCCTTAGCATCAAATAAGATGCAGGCCACCAAAGAGCAGCAATATTTCATTGACAAAACCTCACCGGAAATGGGTATTGGATACCATTCTTTCCACCATCAGAAATGATTCGAGATCTCGATATTTTTGTATTTTGATTGATTCCTTCCTAACTTTGGCAAAGATTAAATCAAAAGCAAACACCGTTATTCTTACTTAGGATAGGAAGCTCATAAGAGAATTTCAATTTTGAAACATTTGACCTATGTAACATTTTACGATTAAATTATTGCTGACATCCTTCTCTAATTACATACGACTATATTAGCGAATTTATATTTGACATTCTTTTTTGGATAACAAGTAGCTTGTAAAAATTTGCAATCTGATAGAAAATGTTGTTTGATAGAACAGACAAACTCTTTCTCATAACTCTCAGGAACACCAGTTGTACCAAAAGGTCCAGATGGAGACTTATTGTCAAAATACATAGCCTTAATTAATGTCTCCAAATTTGAACCTTATGAGTTACTAACTTAAAGTCTCTTGAAATATCTTCCGATAAGGTGAAAAAAAAAACTCTGTTTCACTCACTGCTGGTACCACTTCTCAAACTGGGACTCACGGCAATGTGCGTCAAGCCAATCTCTGGAAGAGCCCTTTGCCATGCCACTGCTGCTAACTTTCCCACCACCAACAAGCTCTCTTAGATTCTCTACCTTGTTTTCTCGCCCTGTCCCGCTAATCCTCCTATCTGCCTCCTTCAGTTTCTGCTTGAACCGCTGCTTACGGCTCGAAGAAGTCACTTCTTGCTGCTTCGACTGAGATGGGGGCGCCCCGTGTGGTCCAAGATAGATGCTCTCTTCTATTTTGGCCTGAAACAAGGCATTCAACACAGATTTCAGCAACAGATTTTTCTAGCATGTTAGCCGAATTAAAAGAGAACAAGTAAATAGTTTCTAAATGAAAAATGAGATTAGTTGATGCTGACCTTTGGAGAAGGTGGTTTTGAGGGTTCTACTTTTGGAGCATCAGGGTTGGTTTGATCTGGCTTTTCTATTCCCAAACTTGGAATTACAAATCCATCAGTGTCTGTTGCAAAAAGCCATTTGTTGATGTCAGTACTCAGTACAATGAAGAAAATACATTAAACTGGTCAGGACAAGATCGTGTTAAGCAGATACAAAACAAAGCCTCCTCTAACCAGAAGAAACTAAAAACTATACCTAGAACCACATGTATCTTATGTGATCGCACGTTTAATAGTATCTGTATCAATTTCATGACATAATCATCGAAGCCTTCTTGCAAATCCAGGCGAAGGGGAAAACAAATCAAACAAATAATAATATGTCCCAAACCAAGATCCCAAAAACCAATCAACAGATGCAAAGGATCATGTCCTAAACAAACGACCACCTTTATTTCATAGCATCATAAGAAAAAAAGACATAAGAAATTGGTATTTAAATGTCTCGATGAAGAATATGTAACACAAATGTAACATCTGTACCAACAAATGACCTCTTAAAACCCCTAGCTGCACAAGAAATAGTCTAATCTGAGGTACACTGATTGATGATCATCCAATATTCATGAGCTTGAAGATCTTAAGAAACGTATATACAAGAGACAAAAGCATTAAAAAAGCACATATTTATAATCTTAAAAAACGAACTCTTTAGCTCAACTGAAATCCAGCTAGCTTGACAAGTGACTAACTTTTCAATATAAGCTAATATATACATAGAGCTCTCCTTTGTTTTTGGTTTTACAGGCCAAAACTGTGGTATTCAAATAAAATGAAAAGCTGAAAAACTCATAGAAAACCTCCTCGTATAAAAACATGCACATTCGGAATGTTGATCGATATCCAAATTCTAAATCAGACTGCCAAATGTTAGTCACCTAAAACTAGTAAGATTTTAATCAAGATTTTTCACTCAAGACCCAAGAAGCCCACATGCCTAAATTAATGTCATCATTGAATGTCCTTGTACCATGACAAATACCAGTACTAATGCAATTGCCAAACTATACAATCACATAATCCAAAAATATGGGTCCTTTTCTTTAAGCCACAAGCAAAACACACCAAAATCCATACAAATTTTCAAACTTCGACACATCATGAGGAGAACACAATCAATGCCCAAGAACAATTCGATCATGCTCAATTTCTTGTTTGACAATTTGAGAAAGGTCAAACTATTAAACCCATAAAAAAAAAAAAAGAACTGAAATGAAATGAACTGAACCGAACCCACTTAACCAATCGACTCTATTTTACTGGATTTCTCTGATTAACTCAAAACCCACTAAAAATAAACAATAAAATCCAATCTTTTACTCTTCCTCTAAATTTCCCCCAAAATTTTCCTCGAAAACAAACAAGGGATATCAAAATGGGAAAATATGGCAAATTGATGAATACCATACCCCACTCATCTTCTTCTGCTTCAAGTGAAGGAGTGGTTCGCACTGGAGATGGGTCCATGAGACGCTGATGATCATGGATTTTGATCGGCCACGGGCGCAAAAGCCCCTGAGAGAGATCAATCAGACGGCGGAAAAATCCCCAAATGAGACACCCACTGCAACGACACAAATTCCGAGAACAAAATTGTTGTCGAGAGGGGAATTTCTTCGATGAGAATCGAAAGCGCAGAGTTTGGTGGTATAAATAATCCCAAGACAAAAGCCCCCAATGGGAAGAAATTAAAAACCCTAACCCTAGGAATCCTCCGTACAGAAGCCCTTAACTTTATTATTTATTTATTTTATTCTGGTCTGTGTTCCGAAACTACCCCTTTTGCGCCAGGATGACGAAGGATATGGTTGGCATTTTGAACCTTTTGCAAAAGCCAAAAGCAGATTGGCTTTTTTCCCTTCCCCCCCAAAAAAAAAAAAAAAAGTAGATTTTTCTTTAAAAAAATTTAGATTTTTTTTTTTTAGAATTGAAATGTTATCATTTTGTATCTGTGTGTTTCAGATAAACATTACATTAAGATACCAATATTTTAAAAATATAAAACAGTATTTACAGTTTTCAAAATATTATTTTGAAAATTTGAGTTTGTGTTTTGTTAGGTAAAAATTTTACACATTTATTAATGAATCTTAAATTACAAACAAAACATTAAACACAACTCATAAAAAAAGCATATATATGCACTTAATCATTTTTTAGCGTTATTTCTATTTTTTAATTACGATTTTAATAAAATAAATTACGAATCATTAATAAAATGATAAGTTAAAATTTTCATATCACAAAAAACAAGCTTAAGATACCAAAACGATATTTTAAAAAATCACAAGGTTTTATTTTGATATTTTCTAAACAACATGATAATAATATGATGTTTCTTTAAAGTTCAAGGTGCCGAAATGATAAATATCTTTAGAAGAATTCTATGATGAGATATGAAAAAAAAATTACTATAATCAATATGCATATGTTCTAAACTATCACATTTGTATCAATCTTGATAGGTTTTGCATGTTGTTTTATGGATTGCATGAAAAGATACCCTTACGTAAAAGCTCCTTTTTTTTGTAGAAAAGTTACGTAATCCTTTTAACACTAACTTTGATTTTAACTTTTATGTTCAACTAAAATTGTTATTCTTTTATTAATATGCATTTGGCAAATTGTCAAGCCAATTCATAACAACATGTTAGATTTGTCAATGAAAAAATAATTATTTAAAATTGGTAAAAAAAGTTAGAAAAATTTGCAAATCCTTAATGTTACGTGGTTTAAAATTATGAAACTTTCACCAAGTATTGTCAAGTTTATATACCTTTTAAGATATAGATGAATAGTTTGTCGAATTTCTACAACCTTAAAAAAAATGTTAATGTTCGTTCTGGAAATATTATATCACGTCTAGCTGAATGAAAGTCATGCAACCAAAGATGTTGACTCCTATATTTTCAACAAGAAAAAGAGGATAGGAGTTGGAGCGGTCGTAATTGCAATTAACATTTTAAGCTTAAAAACTGTAACAGATAAAAGCTTTATAATGTAACAATTTTTCGCCTTTTTATAGTAGCTGTTGATAGCTTTACACTGTTTACAATTAGAACTGATGAGTTAAAACTGAAGTGTCAAACCAACACTACGGGAGCTTTGTCGCGGCTGCACTAGTGAAGAAACTTGATGGAGTTTTCTCAATTGGCAATCAATCTTTCATGAAACAGTTGACTAAATAAAAATGTTGGTTCAAACATTTAGCAAGTTATATGTGTGTGTATATATAAGCTTTGAATTTGTATTGTTTTTATTATTTTTCATTTATTTTTTTTACTGTTTACTCTTTAGTTTTGAGATGATGAACTACTTTAGTTAGATAAACCTCCGTCTATACAAAATGTTATTGTAGTAGACGTCTCAATTTAATAATCGTAGCTTCTTATTAAAAAATATAAATTGTTTTGTATATTGATATAGAATAGTTCTTTGGATAAAAAAATGCATGTGAACGGTAGAGAAAAGAGGAACTTGTGAATTATGATGCTTCTTAGTTCTTTAGATGCTTTCTTCTTCTTCTTCTTTTATTCCCTTTTCTTTTATCTTAATCATGTCTTAGAGAGATTGATCTTATTCCTTGATGTGTGACATCACTTATTAGTTGAGAACAAGCAGATTATTCGTATTCATCTCCTATTTTCTTATTATAGAGCATGTATTTTTGGTCTTGCATTTTTTTTGGCTGATAAAAAGGGACCAGTTGTCCCCATCCCATACCAATTCTTGACTAAATGGGAGGTTCTTTAAATCATGGACTTGCTCTCACCATCCCAATGCTTCGATAGCCAAAGTTAGAGCACGGGCTTTAAAGGAGGCTACTAGAATCGAACTTGGAAGGACGGAATAGAAATGCCTAGTTAAGGCATCCTAATCACTAGACCACAACCTTTAATATTAACTAAACAAAATAAAAACTAGGCAGATTTACAAAAAATGTAGAAAAAATTTAGACAAAAAAAAAAAAAACAATTGTATGAATTTTTAAGGTAAAAGCTTGGAAAAGCTTCTCATGATATCGGATAACCAGACAAGAATAGAAATTAGGTGGATTTAACAGATATTGTAGAAAAATTCAGAAAAAAAAAATTGTATGATTTTCCAAGGTAACAGAGCTGCTACCGTCTGAAACAAAAATAAATGGAACCATGGACCATATTCTTCTTTATTATGGATTCAGGTCACGTCTTAAAAAAAAACAAAAAACAAAACTCAAGGACATATCCAAAGAAATTCTAAACTCATGCATCCTTTTATCAGTTTTATATACAAGAATTTTTCAATACTTTTAAGAAACCCATCCTTTAGTAAGTTATTTTTTTATTAATTTATCATATTAATTTATTGGATTAGCAAAATTACTATATATATTGAAATACTAAATTTGCCCTAAATTTAACGATTTTATCATTAGTCTTATTATAATATGGTAGTTCAAAATCACATGCAGCAAAGTACTTGTTTTTCATACCAACTGAATGCTTCTAAGATTGTGTTAATATTATTAAACTATCAAGTTTATCATTTATGATTCTTATGATTCTAATGGACACCAATGAAGCTCTAAAATATCAAAATTTTAAAAACTTGAGATTTCAAGATGTATGAGTGGGATTGACCCCTTGCATTATATAGGCTTTATTTGGCAATTTATTTAGATTTTATTAATTTCAATTGTTACGGCGTAAAGCTCTCACATGTTACATTGATTTGGTTGTAATTTGCAGATCTAACTATGTTCTCAAATAATGGTTTTCATTCGGTCAAAGTCACCAAAATCCATGTTCCTTGTTTGGTGATGGAGATAGCATGCCAAAATCAGGAAGCCGTTGAGCATAAATACTACACATGCATGATCAAATGATTAGATTAGTGCCTAGTCACCCCTTTTTTTCAAGTCTCAAAAGCAAAAATTACTTTGTTAAAACAATTAAATCTTTCCGGCCAAATTACCACCAAAAAAGTTCAAAAAAAGCTATATTTTACGTCTGATCATATTATGTGCCATGATTACACATTACTTAAAGGACAAGATTTCCAAACTTATATTATTACTATCTATTTTGTATCAAAGCAAATATGCTATGAATCTGACCCCTTTTTTTTTTTTCTTTTCAAATTTCAATTTGTTTTGGTTGCTAGTGAAAACAAAGAAGTAATGGGTACATGGTAAATCCAAACAAAACATACTCTTCAAGGTAATGGGCTTCCATTTAGTACTTTGATGTAATTCAGAGGCAAAATTGAAGCAAAAATTGACTGTCACACATTTATGGATTTCATAGCAGACAATAGAAAATGGGTCATTATGACAAACACTGTGCCTTGCCTTTTTTTTTTTTTATTTTATAGATGTAGTAATAATTATGGTAACTCTTCCATATTTACCTTCAACTATTCAGAAGTTTGGTTAGACACATTTAAAATTGTTTTAATTCCTTTACTTATTAGTTATTAAGAATAACATTGAAGGGAAAGTTAAAACATCGGTAGTTTTAATTAATCTTTGTGTTCTAAGGAAATGGTTGTTATAGAAGATTTAAATAGAACAGTGTGAGTAACAAGGAAGTTTCTCTTTTAAAGTAAATATATAGAAATATAGATTTTTTGTTAATGAGGTTATGTTCTGAGGGGTTCTTAATGATCCCATGTGGGGAACAGAGATGTGGTGCACATGGATTTTTGCAATTCCAAAGCTTTGAATTGAGGAGGTTGGGAAAAAAAATGATAATAGGGGAAAACAAGACCTTTGCTTTTCTCAAGAGAATCACAACCTGCAGAATAAGAACAAGGTGTTTGGTGTGAGAGAAAACAGATGACCCAGTTGAGTTTTTTTTTAAAATTTTTTTAAATAAGGGGCAAAAAAGGGTCACAAGGTTGATGGGGCTTTAGAGAATATTTCAATATCCAAAGTCTGGGAAAGTCACATTTTTATCAACTAAGCAAAGTGGAAACTTGCTTAGATCAGGTAAGGAAAGGAAACTAAAACTGGCTTCTTTTTGACTTGATATCATTTCTTTTTCACTTTCATCATTCTTTCTTCATATTCAGTACAGTCCTATCTACCTCTTTGTTTTTTGCAGGCTTCTTTCTTTGTTTAATCTCAGATCAACAAAATCACTGGCTAGTGGAAGAAAAGGTCAGAACTTGTTTTTTTAACCTATAAAAAAGGTCCTTTTTTGGTATACCAAAAAGAGCCTTTTAACAGATTGCTATCAATATTCTTTACCATTTTGCTTTTTTCCCATCTTCACATTTCTTCTTCTATTTGCCCTTCCCAAATTTTTCAGGTAATTTAAAACCATCTCATGCCATTTCTTGAGTTTGCTTTCATGGGAGGAAAAACACCAAAGAATCAGTTATTCTCCAAACCCTCAATCGTACTATTTCTGGGACTAGTATTTTCCTCTCTATGTTTTGTTTCCTTTCTACTACTAGGCTTTGGGCTCTTCTCTCTCCTAATTGTTCCCTTTCCCCTTATGATCCTCTCAACTATTTTCCTCTTCACGTCCACAAAGAAAAAGCCTTTTTCGGATGAAAATCCATCTGGGAAACTTCAATATTGCAGCCAAAGTATCCATCTAGAGAATGAACTTATTAAGCCAATGTTGGAATGTATTGAAGAAAATGGGACTGCCCAAGAAAGCAAACATGTCATAAACCATGAGCATAAACAAGAATTAGAAGACACCCCATCAGAAAGTGAAGGTGATGTGTCAGAATCAAGTGAGAGCTTTGAGCTCAAATGGCAAAATCTACCAATTTCTGAGTCTTCCTTTTCTGAAGAAGAAGATGAAAATTTGATTGAGATCAATTTGCCAGGAAGTGAGTCAAGTGGTTTAGAAGATGAGCCAAATTTGGCGAATTTTATGCCAGAATCAATTTTCAGCCAAAAGGGCTTCATGGAGATTTTAGCAGATATCAATGAGATGAATGAGGAAGACAATCTGATTGAGATTGACATCTCAATGGGGTCCATTAAGTGTCCAAGGTTTGAGATTGAAGCGTGAAATAGCATAATCTTCAAGGATCAATCAAGAGGTCAATTTTTTTTTTTTTTTTTCCTATTCAGGTTTTGTTGTGTGTAAGTCTAGTATTATAACTAAACTAAATTTTAGACTAAGGTTTTTGTTTTGTTTTATATTATTTGTTTATTTTCACGTCTGCGATTCTTTTATCTTCCTTATGTGATGCCAAAAATGGTCAACTAACTCCTCTTTTTTTTTTTTCTTTTTCTTTTAAGAAACTTGGCAATTTTCTTGTTGAGAAGTGAGAGGTATGGACAAGCTAGACACGTGCACTTCATCCGTATATAGTTATATTATAAAAAGAAAAAAATTAGAGAAACCAATTCTAATTTCAAATTGTGTATCAATTTATGAATCATTATGTTTTTATTAATAGATGTTTAAAACATTATCAAATTGATGGACTACAATTACCAATGAGGTAATGTCAAATCAAAAATCGAGATAAAAGTCTAGATTAGATTTAATATTTTTATCTTTAATTTTATATAAAATATAAAATATATGTAACTCGGGTTGTGTTTAAATTGTACAACTTATGACCTGAAACGAGACCAAAGATTTAAAAACTGTTAGATCGGATCTCCTCTATTATGATGTACTTGATTGATTGATGATTTCTCACCTCAATTAAAAAAGAAAAATAAGAATTAGGCAAAGGGTTTTTTTTTTTTTTTTTTTAGAGCAGCTCGCGATTAATCAAAGAAATGAAGGGTGATGACAAATCATACGGTATAAGCAATTTTATAAGTAATTGATAAGTAATTACTTTAAAGAAAAAAATTTACTAATTACTTTATAAGAAAAAATTATAGCCCCTTTGGAGAAAAGGTCTTAAACCAACCGTTTTGATTTAAAAAATATAGCAACTAAGAGATAGCAACATTTCACATTTTATTATAACATGTGAGAGTTTTACATTGTTCATAATTGTAATGGATGTATTTAACCATAATTCCAAACGGTTTATTAATTAATTAATTGTTTTAAAATATACTGCATTATAAATTCAAATTGATTATTAAGGTTGCACATGCAGTGATGTAATGATAATTATAATTGTGATGGACTCAAATAAGAATGTAAATAGCAATTGGAAGGATATTTGGATCACATGTTTAAATTGTCAGTTCTAACTAAAACATAACAATTCAAATTTTATGAGAGAAGTCAAAACTGAAAATTTTTTATTTTTTTGTTCTTACCAAACGTTTTATCAATTCTTTTTGTTTGGCTTGTGCGTTGGAATCACTACTTGAATATGAGTTATTATGGTTACAATTTAATTTGAAAGATGACAACCCTTTTAGTCCTTTTTTTTTTTATTTAGATTAATTTTTTTCAAGGGCATTCAAGATTTATATTTTATAAATGTTGCAAATATTTATTTTTAGTACAATTTAATATGACATATAAATAATAATATTGCATAATTTTTTTTAATGTGAAATAAATAAACACAATTTTTAAAAATATCGCATAAGATGTAATTTTTTTTTTATTGGTATGTGTACTTGGGCTTGTGAATCAGAGAAAGCCTAGAACTTGTTGACAAAAACCCTCACTCAAAAGTGGGCTCATTGGCTCTTGTTTATACCCAAATCAAACATTTTTGAGCCCAGTGTCAACAAAACTCCCTTTCTCCCTCTGCTAGAAATCCATGAGTAAATTAAGGAGCATACTTCAAAGTGCTGCCATTTTTCTTTTGTTTCACTTGATCCATGCCCTTTTTACTAACCAAAAAAGATTAAAATATTGTTAGATAACACATTTTTTACTTCACTCTAACCCTAAAAACTTGTGATTAATTATGTTATTATATTCTTTAGAAGTGTCTTTTCTAAACTTTATTATAAAAGTGGTAAAATATAAAACCGATGACACAGAAGTGGTATTCTTCAAATTTAATTGAAATCTAGAGTGTATATGGAAAGCAAATTGTAATTTATTAGTTTATACTGTCTTTTTTGTAAAACTCTCACGTGCTACAATATTGATTTTGATTTCAAGGGTGTTTAGCAAGCATATTAGAACTAACTTTTTTTTATCAAAAACATTGTAACATATGAGAGATTTACACTATGGTAACTTCTTGATTTTTATTATAGCATGTAAGAGTATTGTACTATTTGGTAACAAAAAAATTGGTTGTAATCATGTTTTCAAACACCTTATTTAAGTTCCAACTTGTTTCTCAAACACGCTACCCACTGTTAACTCTCTATGCATTATTTGGGAGTTTAATTGGTCACGTCCTTTTTATTTCTTATAACACGAGGTTAGGGGAATTTGAATTCCACACTTCATACGTCTTCCATATCAAGTATAAATTTCATATACTTGAGAAAAAATCAATTAACATTTGTTGTACATAAACATTAGATTTTTTTTTTTTTGTAATTATTTGTTTTTTAAGAAATTTATTCTTCATTATTACCGAGGAGAGAGTTTTTTAGGGTGTTTGGCACGACGGTAAGAACTATTGATTAGAATTGTTTTTACTATAATATGTGAGAACTTTACACTGTATAAATTTTTTTTATTGTTATTATAGTATGTTAGAGCTTTACACTGTTTATAACTGAGAAAGTAGTATTAATCACTAACTGTCGAACACCACGTTAAGAGCTGTCCCATCTGACGCAAGATAATAATAACAATAATGCCTCAAAAAATAATGTGGATAACGATATCTCAATAAGATTAATATTAATGTAATAATTTATCATTTACGTTATTAAATTAGGTGATTATTATAATTTAGCTGAATATCCCTATCCAAAAAAGGAAGAAGAAGAAACAACCTTAGTTAGTTAGTTATGAAAAGAGCATCCAAAGGGTGGACTAATCTTACAGCCTCGAAACTTATTCAATTGATAAAATATTTTTCGTTTTTATTTTTTTGAATGAATTTTGTTTTTACTTTTCTAAGGTATTTGGAATATCAATCTCAACTTGACAGTTACAAACTGAGAATGATATAATGCTCTCAAGAGTTACAGTAAAAAGTAAAAAATTGCTATAGTGTAAAGCTTTTATATGTTTAAAAATATTACAATTTTTAAACTTAAAACGTATATTTCAATTAATTCTCCAAATGAAAGCTTCAATTATTTTTTGTCGTATTATATATTTTTTCAATTATCCTCAATCCTTAAAAAAATTGTCTTTTTTTTAATTACCGATCAAAACTCGTTGAATAATTTTTTTAACAATTTGAACTATGTTGGGAATAATTTTGTCATATCATGTAACTTTTTAAAAAATTAGTTTAACAATTATTAAAGTGTTTAGCATTTTCAGTTTTTAACCAAAACTTTTTAATTTGTACAATATAAAGCTCTTATATGTTGTAGCGGTTAAGAGTATTCACATATCAATTTATACGGATTAGAAGTCAATCCATAATCCAATATGTACACATTAGATCGAAAAAATCTCAATTCGAAACCAAGATGTGAACACCACAATCTAAGTCGAAAACCACGGACTTTGCATATTGAATTCCATAGATTCAAGGATTTAGTCTTTAATTTTATTAAAAGGATAACAATTTAAATTAGCATAGTATAATATAACATAATTTAATAAAATCCAACATATTACAACCCAATACAATGCGACTATTTTATAATAAAGTAAATTGTAATATTACAAAACATTACAACTAACAAACTTAAATAATTTTAGGCATGAGTAAATAATATTAATCTTTGTAATTGAGATAACTTTCTTTGTTTTTAAGCATATAAACTTTTTACACACTATTATAGAGGTATAGGCTTATTATATATTTATTATTATTATTTTGTGTGTATATGTGTACGTAATTTATATAATACATAGTTAGGATTTACAGATTATACGGATTAGAAGATATTCAATTTATATATATCAAATTAAAAAAATCTCAATCTAAAACTAATCAGTAGTTTTCATAATCTATTCTAATTTGATTGAATTGAATAGATTAAACAGATCGACGAATTTTATAAATACTTATAATGATAATTTTAATCAAAATTAGTTTAACCTAATGCTACAGCTCCTAAACGCCCTACATAATATCAGTTCCTAGGGGAAAAAAGCTAAAGCTCCTACCATATAAATTAGAAAAAAGTGATATATTAAGGAAAGGACAATTAATCATTAATTTTTTTTTAAGAAAATGAAAAAAAAAAGGTGACATTTCACAAGTGTTTAATGGGCCTAGCCCAAAACGCAGGAGACGCTTCGATAATTCAAAAGAACATCAAACGACAGCCGCCGATTCGTAAGGTACCGTCACCGACGCGATCTGAACCGTCCGTTGACTTCCCCAGTCCCCGAACGTCGTCCTACATCGTCTGACATTCCCGTCCGATGTGGCATTTAACCGTTTTTTAAATCCG
The DNA here is from genome assembly GCA_946598075.1 of Artocarpus hirsutus. Taxonomy (NCBI): domain Eukaryota; kingdom Viridiplantae; phylum Streptophyta; class Magnoliopsida; order Rosales; family Moraceae; genus Artocarpus; species Artocarpus hirsutus. The sequence continues at coordinate 34,079 of CAMOHE010047737.1, forward strand.
GATTTCAAGTCCGCGCTATATAAATCTACTGCTCCAATATTGGAGTCCTATAAATATAAAACGAAATAAAGAATTAGTATTAAAATCTGTAAAAAGCCAAAAACAAAAGGGAAAAAAGTTTAGAGAGAGAGAGTGAGAGAGAGAGAGAGAGAAGAACTAGGGGGTTTTACCCTGAGGAGAGTGAGGGACGCGAAGACTCTCGTTTTCAAGCTGCGAATCACCGAGAAAATCACTTCGTTTCAAATCTCTGTAAGTTTTTGTTCTTCAAGATTTCATATTTGTTCGTGATTTTCTTGTTTTGATTAATAGGTTAAATTTTTCGGTGGGATTTTGAAGTTTTTGGCGGATGTAGTGAGGGAATTTTGGTACGAGCTTAGGGTTTCGGTGTGAATTCTCGGACGAATTTGTAAATTATGGATTTTTATGTAGTTATTTGCTCTTTTTTTGTGAAAATTGAAGATTTTAAGCTCGTTTGGTATCCGGAAAATGTGGGAAAATGAAGCGAAATTTGTACCTTTGAATTTTGAATTGTGTTGGAAAAGCTGAACTTGGTGTTTTTCTTGGTTCGTCGAGTTCAGGTGTCCATTTGGAAATGGAAACTAAATCTGGATAAAGCCGTTATAGAAAAACTCAATTTTTGAAGCTTAGGTTGATGCAGTGCGGGAATTAGGTGCGAAGATAGGGTTTTTAATAAGAATTTTTGGAGGAACCTGTAGATTCTTGATTTTATGTAGTTTATTTACTTTTTTATGTGCAACAACTGACCTTTTGAGCTCCGTTTGTTTGCTTCCTCGGAAAATGTGGGAAAATGAACAGAAATTTTTAATTTTGATTTTTGAAAAGGGTGGGAATAGCTGAGAATTTTGGTCGGCGGAGCTGAGGTTTATATCTAGAAATGAAAACAAAATCGAGATAGACGTTAAATAAATTCAAATTTGCGTAATTTTGCTTCTGCATTTGTTATCTGGGCTGCTAAATCTCCCTCTTTCTCTCTCTTTTTTTGTGGTGTTACCTTACCTCAGATCGATTCTTAAATAAAGTTTACACTTTTTCTTTTTAATAGAAAAACTCTTTCGATATTGACAGGAATGTTGTATGTTACGGACTTTATTTACATCTTCTTGCGTGTGTAGCTAATATCCGTGTATTTATGTATTTATTTCCGTTTTGAATTTCAAATTGACTCATGTTTCTTTCATCTCTTTTTCATTTTAAGGTATTTCATTTGGATATCTTGATTATTGACTTTCCGCTACATTTGTTTCCCAGAGTAGTAATTAACGGATATTATGGTAATAAGAAAGAAACTTTTCTTCTGGTGTTATTCGTGCACGTCTACACCTAGAATTACTTAAGTTTTTCTCATTAAATATTTCATTACTGGTTTTGTGGAAGTATATCATAATAGGCAATCACATCAGTCTTGAAAAAAAAATAGTGGAGAAATAACTGATGGGAGCGATGATATTCAAATCAATGTGTCAGCTTTCAATTATAAATTTGCATCCACGTTTCTTTTATATTCCTTTGATTGGGGCCAGAAGTTGCAGCGGTCAATTATAATTGTTTGTCTATGTTACAGAGTCTGCTTAAAGATTTGAATGTCTAGGATTCAGTTGTTAACTACTTATTTCTTTTCCACTTATTGCAGCCTTTTGCTATCCTGACCTGATAAGCATTATCAGTTGAGGGAAAAGAAGTTTCTATTTGAGAACTTACTTGGAGATTGTTCAATAATGGGAGAGGAGGATACGGTGGTTGAAGCAACTGAGACTGTGGCAAACGGGACAGACTCGAAGGAGAAAACGAATGACAATGTGACTGAGAAGAAAGTCGAGGAAAGTGATGGGCCAAAGCAAATGGAGAAAGATAAGAAGGATGATGATAAAGCTGAAGCTGAGAAAATGGATGAAGATGCAAAGGGGAAAGAAAGCAAAGACGAAAAAGAAAAAGAAGCAACAGGGGAAGGAAAAGTAGAGCTGATGGAGGAAGAAAACGGTCCAAATAAAGAAGAAGAGGTTCAAGAGAAGGAAGAAACAAAGGAAGTGGTGGATGAGAAGGTTTATGGGTCCAAGGAGGTAGAAAAAGGGACAGACGAGCAGGCTGAAGACACTGGGGAGGGGAAAGAGTCAAAGAAGCGTGGAAAAGGCAAGAGTGGGGAGAAGACTAAAGAGAAGAGGAAGGGATCAGAAACAAAGAAGGAGCTAGAACCGAGGACTCCTGCAATTGACCGCCCTCAAAGGGAGCGCAAAACTGTTGAAAGGCTGGTGGCATCTGTTGAAAGAGAATCTGTCAAGGAATTCCATATTGAAAAGGTGTACTTTTTCATTTTCTTTTGGCATAGGAACCTGATTACATGTTGTTTCAAGATATTTAGTTTATAGTGTGTGTTTTTTTCCCCCATTTTCAGGGCCGGGGTACACCACTGAAAGATATACCCAATGGTATGAGGTTCCTGCACTCAATTTCATCCTTTTTCTGTAATCTTGTTCATGAATCTCATTTGTTGATGATGCTTTGTGGGGTATTTTAATTTAGGAAGATATTCCATTCTCCTTTAATCAGGGAGCCAGTAGGTGAACTAATTTCCCTTATTGTTCCTTGTTTTGTCAGTTGTTATTCTTTTCCTCTTTTCCATTTCCAAGTTCTAGGTCTGTGGAATGCTTAGGCCTTTATGGAGTTTTTATTCTGTTAGACATTCCATATGTTGCTTTTATGATCTAGTTGAACTAGGATTGATTTCGAAATCCCTTTTTTTGTTGGATGATTGATCTCTGAATACGTTTTTATGCAACAGTGGCTTTTAAATTATCGAGGAGGAAAGCAGACGACACCTTCAAATTACTTCATACAATTCTCTTTGGAAGGAGAGGAAAGGTATTGAATTCTCTTGTTTCTTGATGTTATGTTCCTTTGTGGCACAACTGGTTGGAAACTTGTCAAGTTTGAAAGCAAAAGACTTGCTACGAACACTCTATGCATTAAATGTGCACCCCACCCCGCCCCCCCCCTCTCCTCCTCTCTTTTTTTTTTTTCGTAACTCTCATCTTTCACATTTTTATTTTGCAGGCATTTCAGATCAAGAGCAATATTTCACAGTTTTCTGGTTTTGTGTGGCATGAAAATGAGGTAAGGAAACAGAATTATAATCAAGTGATCGCATGTAAATCGTATTTATACGCCCTGTTGGTGTACATTGAGAAACGTTTCTTCTGTTGCAATAATTAACTATTTGATCACTTCTCCAACTTATGTTAACAAGATCTTGATCTCCGGACTTGTAACATTCACATATTATCGTTGTCGCAGGACAAGCAAAAGATTAAAGTTAAAGAAAAGTTTGATAAATGTAACAAAGAGAAGTTATTGGAATTCTGTGATGTTCTGGACATACCAATTGCCAAGGCTGCCTCTCGAAAGGTATGTTGACTTCAATTTTAACAGCATGCTTTTTCCGTGGCTTATCTTGTTTTCTGATAACATAGCATGAGTTGGTTTGGTTCCCATTTAGTTGTGGTAGTCATTACTATTAGTATAATCTCTTTTGCTAAGAAATGACAACCTTCTGGTTTGTGGGAGCTTTCTACTTGGTGGGTTCACACAAGTTCGTGCATGTGGTCAAATTGGAGGTAATTGACTATCATGCGATGATGCCCAATTCTGTGCGAGATCCTTTAGATTAGGAGACTAGTACTAGAGTGGGCCAATGACGTAGGCTGCTCAAATGATTCGTCACTTCATCTTCATAAAAAAATGTGAAAAAACTGAAACAAATACTAGGAGAGGGGAAAAAAGAAAAGAAAGTTAATTGGTCATAGTTTTACATAGAAGAAGTTGAAGGATTGTTCAAATGTTTAGTCGCTTCATCTATAAAATACAGAAACAAGTACAAAGAGAACCAAATATAAAAAAGGTGATGGGTCATAGTTTCACATGGAAGAAGTCGAAGCAGATTTCTGTGTCAGAATGAATTGTTTGTCTAAATGTTGAATACCTATTAATGATGCAGTTAAGTTGAAAATTAAGCTGCTCTGGTGATATGAAACTTCGTGTGCAGGAAGATATTGTGACAAAGCTGATTGACTTCTTGGTGGCCCCTTATGCTACAACAACAGTGCTGCTTGCAGAAAAGGAGAAGGTTTGCCAACTTAATTGCAAATTAGCTTGATAACAAAGATAATAATTGCAAAATTTCTACCCCTCTTTCTATAGCATCTAAAAGCATTTAGTTTCATTTTCTCAGTCATATAAAGGGAAAAAGCGTAAGAGAGCGGCTAAAGGAAGTTCATCGGCATCAGGGGGCTCTACAAAACGCTCAGTGAAGGTGTTATTTTTTAGTCTCATTAACAAGTCGTTGATTTTTTATTTTATAATCTCAGTTGTTATACGATGGTGCATGCTAGTATCATAACATTGTGGTTAAAATTGTGATTTGACCAGTAGTACTACAAATTTGTAAGAATGTAGATCATGTCTCTAGATGGATTAATATTTATTTATTTATTTATTTTGTGTTTGTGGTCTTCCATATTACTTTGCTATATTCATCTTGCAAGTTGGTATTTTCCTACAACTTTCCCCTAGATTTGATTTGAGTAGCTTTAGCTAATTAGAAGTATATTGGTTCCCGAGATATTTGCCAAAAAACTGGTGCTTTTTTGGAGGAAATACATCTAAGAGAAGTAAAATCAAGTGATTGAAATAGGAGGGAAAAACGGAGCATGCAAAGTAGACAAAATTTTACCGTCTGTTTCAAATACTTCATGCTTTGTCTACAAACGAATTATTAACTTTTTTGGTAATTTCTAGAATCGAAGAAAGAATGAGGATGATTCAAAAGCAGAGGAGAGAAAGAATGCAACTGATACGGAAGATGAGTCAGAAGAAGAAGACAAAGAAGAAGAAGAAGAAGAAGAAAATGAGGAGGAAAATGAAAACGGTGTTCCAGACAAATCTGATGATGAGATGCCTGAGAAATCTTCAAGTGAAGAGAAAGATGATTCAGAAGATGAATCTGAAGAAGAGGTGGAAAAGCGTAAACGAAGTTTAAAAAAAAATTCGCGAAAGAAGGAATCTGCTGGAAAGGCTAAAACCAAGAAAACCACTGTTTCACCTAAACCTAGTCCCCCACCTAAAAGAACACCAAAGAAATCAGCATCCAAACGTTCCAAGGGTGATGATGATAGTGATTCAAGTCCAAAAGTATCCTCAAGAAAGAAGACAAGTGAAAAAGTGGCAAAGGCCTCGACTCCAGCAAAATCTGCCTCCAAGGAGAAAACTGGTACGGGAAAATTGCCACTTATTCTTGTATTTTTGTTTATGTTTTAGTTTTGTGGCATCTTCTCTTCTCTTCAAGCTTGTGAAATGGATCTTTGTGTTCTCTGATGTTTGACAATTTTCTGAAGCCTGATTTTCATGATAACGTTACTCTGCTTGTCCTTTTTATAAGTGAAAAAAATAAGGGGGGCTCGTATATTTACTCTTTTTTATTATTCTCAAATACCCTAAACACCGTACTAAAAGTTCTTTGGTTATCTGAAGGGAAAAAGATTGTCAAGGGTAAAGAGAAGAGTAAACCGGGGAAATTGAAGCCAACTGATGATGAGCTGAGAGATGCTATATGTGAAATTCTTAAAGAAGTTGACTTCAATACGGTAAGCTGTTCATAGCAAACTGCAGACCATGGTTGTTATCTAATGGGTCCTGCGTTAGATTAATATGCCTAGTTGCTCAGGTTTTAGAGATGTATCTGGTGCTATGATTCTATGGTATAGAATTTGCGCATGTTCTACTACAATGTTTTTCTCTTAACTTGTGCTTCTCTATTATCGGGTGAAGTCTCCTTGATATGTTAAAATTGTGCATGTACGGAGCACAAAGTAGGCTGACTGCAACTGGGTGTGCAAGCATGCTAATGCATCACTTTTGTACTGTTCCTTGTTCAAATATAACTTAACCAGAAAGTGGAATATGTATATGAGTTTTGGGGACTGCTTATGTACGTTGTATTTGAACTAAGTGGTTTTATAAATTATGTGACGAATGTGTGGACGACATGTTTGCTACAAGATGGCATCTCCAAAGCAATTGCATATGATAGAGAGGGCAGAAGAACTTGCATTTTAGTTTCTGAGAGGATAACAAGGTGGAAATGTGAATATTGGGTCTGGCTTTTTTCTGATAATAGTCTCAAAAATTATATTTAAGGTATCTGAACATTGGGTCTTGCATTTTAGTCACAAGCTACGTTTCTTTGTGATCTCCAACTAAGCTGAGTTACTTTCTCAATTTTGCAGGCTACTTTTACCGACATTCTAAAGCAGCTTGGTATGCTCTCTCCCTCGTCATTTTTTTTTTTACCGACATTTTTCTTCTCTTAAGTTCTGATATTGAATTTTCTAGTTTGGCCTTGCCTAAGCCTTATAGGTGTTCCTCTGAAGAAATTGTGTTTATCCGAGGCTTGATGCATTTCAGACATCTGGTTGAAAACTATTAGGAACATCTCTAAGATAATTACCCATGTGTCATACGGCATTGTTTTGGGAAAAATTTTGATTAAGAACCTTGTGATCCATTCAAAGGAGTTTGATGCCTCTGTTACAGGATTTGTCTAACTGTTGCCTAACTAAATCTGTCCAAATTTCAGCTAAGCGATTCGATACAGATCTCACCCCGAGAAAGTCCTCTATAAAGCTCGTGATCCAGGAGGAGCTTACAAAACTGGCTGATGAGGCTGACGAAGATGAAGATGGAGAAGGCGATGGCGACGGCGATGCAGAGAAAGATGAAGCCCAGCCGGCTGAGCAAGAGGTAGAAGCCTGAGAAACAAAGATGGAAGCCGCGGGGGTGGTGGGCGCGCTAATGGAAGCAGAAGCGCTACAACTATCTATTTCCTCTTTTACCCTTTGGCTTACTCGTTGGATGCATGTTGCATCCTGAGTCTCTAAGCAAGCTGTCTGTAATTTTCATGTCGGTATTTATTTGCTAATCGCTACATGCAAACTAGTGATTGAAGCCAGAGAAAGGTGGTAAATCTCAAGGTGTACTCAACAGGATTGTAGCTTTCCTATGTGACACGTTAACATATTTTGTAGGAATTTTCTTATCTTTAAATAGAACTGACCCTTTGTGGATCGTGATGAGTTTTGAGTCTTGACAATTTCTTCTCTCTCAACCTGCTTCGTGTCTGTAATAGTTAAGGCTTGACACGGATTATTAATCCGATGTTTATTGATTTACATTTTGTTGCAAGGATTTCATGGTTCGCGCAGAAGTATAGATGAAAGAAAATAATAACAAAAGGATGTGAATATCTATTGGTGTGGGGCTGCGTGTCATTGTCACAATTTTTCTTTCAGGCGCCGATTTGTCAGCAAAAAAGCCTTAAGAAATGTTTTTTTTTTCCCTGTTTTGCCCCCTTTTATCACGTCCCCAAGTTGAACGAACAGTGCTTATGGGAGCCTGCTGCGCCCGTTGATATACCGGCCTTCTGTTAAAAATCAAGAGGCAAAGGGAATTTCCATGAATATAAAATTTTGACGCTTTATAAAATAACACAATCGTTTAAGTGTGACATAACTGTTTAAGTGTGACATAACTTTTTAAAATGTCGTATAAAATAAACAGTTTTAAAAATATGGCATAATATATAATTTTCTCTAAAAGCTTCGTTTCCTTCTCTTCTATGGCTATTTGTTGGAAAGTATTAATTATTATGCAGCAAATATTGCAGATGAGCAAGACAAAGGAGAAGATGGGCAAAAAGGTAACAGACAGGGCACCCTGAATCCTTGAGAGTTCATTGACAGCTTCATTCTAGAGTAACATATGATCGTATGATGCGAAAACTCAAGTATTTAGACACCTCTTTTATGGTACTTCCTGCATGATGTTTTTGCTTTGTTAGAAGATATGCATTCTACAGCACTACCTTTTAGAGACAATATTATTTATTGATTAATTAATTTTAATGTCTTTAGTTTGCCACAGAACACAAACAAACATACTAGAGTAAGGAAAAGGGTTCTACACAGAAAATCTTGAATTTATTTTCAAAAAAAAAAAAAAAAAGAATCACAGTATGTGGTCAGAATTAGAATCCGTGTGGAAAAAAAGAGCCCCCCACATTACAAGGCCACTTGAACCTTTAGCAAAAAGAGTCATAAATATCTGCCTTGGGGATCAAAATGGCAAATAGGCTGTGAGGATTTAATTTCCAATTCAAATTTAAAAACAAAAAGGAACTTCTTTGCCCCTCTCCATGTTTGTGCTCATGAACCAATCACCTATTTCATGACAGAGCCCCAAGAAAAAAAGTACAGGGTTTTGCCATGATGAAAACTGTTTTTTACTGTAGCATTTGAGATCTTTATACTGTAGCAATTTTTTTCTTTTTACTGTAATATGTAAAAGTTTTACATTATTTATATCTAAATTAGTGGTGTAAACCGCTCTGTGCCAAACACTTAATAATTTGTTTTATGCAGAGGGCATTACCATCTTCAGATACAAAGAAAGCCAAGTGTATCCGATAATGTGATCAATTGACAATGACTTTATTGTGATGATATTGTTATCCTGCAATATCCCAATCACCTTTTCTTTTCTTTTTTTTGGTGAGGAAAAAGGTGATTAATTGAGGAGAAATTTAACAACCAATTTTGCTTACCAACTTTTTATTATCACTTAAAAGGAGAATTATGTAACAGGGTATGGACAAAAGGTACTTTTCAAGACATAATCATGAACAATCGGAACACAACAATTTGAAAAAAAAATTAATGGCTTAAAACTATATCTTTTACACACACACACTCTAAATAGAATCTTCTATTAATTAACGAATACGTTTCAGAACTTAAAAAAAAAATTGGGACAACTGGTAATTGTGTTATGCATATTTAAAAATGGTTTTATCAGTTGGTGAGCAAAGACTAGCACAAGATCAACACATTATTATACCCACCAACCACTACTTAAAAGCGTGTGAAAATTGTCACAACCTTCTAGTAAAAGAGAAATCCTCAACTTCTTGGTAGTGAAGCACTAATTGAATCTCTTTAAGAATAATGTTTGATTATGCTTTTTAGTTAATAAAAAAAGATAAGCAAAAGTCGCAAAGTTCATAATAAAGCCATATTGACTTCTCACTAAATGTTTAAAATTATATTTTTAAATGAGTTTAAATGTACCAAAATGATTATAAAATCTTTTAATAGGTACCATAAATGTTATAATGTCTCATGAAAACTTGAATACACGTTTCACAGTTTATTTTCCAAGTTTTTTTTTTTTTTTTCTAAAAGCCACATTTTGTGGCTTTGACTGTAAGTATTTATGAAGAGTTAAAACACTTCTTGTAAATCATCTAAATATTTTCAAAAGCATCTTTTTATGAACCCTTCCAAACAAGTCCTTAATCAAAACCCTCCTAAAAGAAACAAGGGAGATTTTCATAAATGTAATCTTTTAAGACTTATTTTTTATAAATGTCATACATATTTATTTGTGTCATAACTTAACATGTAATATAATGATAATGTGGTACAAATTTTTTTAAGTATAATATAAATAAACACAACTTTTAAAAATATAATATAACATATATTGTTTTTTTAATAAAGAAAGCTACAGGAGATTTTGAACGTACATAAAATGAAAGGTGGAAGTGTCCTTTAAAGTTTAGTAGGAATCAACATAGACACCCATGAGTGCGTTTTATGGATTTTTTTTTCCAAATGCATGAAAGTCGTAAAGAGAGTTTGATTTTCAAATTTTGTAGAACTTGGGTGTATCTTCAAGTAGATCTTATTTGATTGCAAATTGACTTTCACTTCAAAAAGTTTTCCATTTCCCACTCTTTCATTAAACGACCCAACTGTTGTCTTCTGACTAGAGAAACTGTCTTATTATTTTAAACCTTTGATTCTAAATAAAAAAATGCGACAAAAAATTGAGAAGTCCTTGTCTATGTGTCTGTGGTTGGTCTGAGATTTTTAATGCCATGATTCTGTCATCATTCTGGATTGCCTAGGTAGCAAGTCACTAGCTTTCATGACCCTAACCTCGCTGTCCAAATTATTAACTAGAACTCAAAAAGTAGTTTACTTGACCTGTAACATCAAAGGAAGAGGCTTGAATTTATCCAAATTAAATAATTGATATGATATTAATTGCTTATTTCATTTCCAAGTTTATAACTATTTATTTATAAAACAACATATATGTGTGTGTGTGTGTATATATATATATACATATTTCATGAAACAAAACTTGTCCTTCTAAAATCTCATTGGGACAAAGTAAAAATACTTCAATTGTGAATGTAGACATATTGTACAATAATTGTGACATCAGAATCAAGTCATGGATATGCTTAGACAAAACAAACAACTTCAAATTATTAATGATACAATACACTTAGTGACATGATTTTCAAGTCATGTTTTTGCTGATTTTCAAAGTCGTCTAGCTTTTTTGTCGTTTTTCCAATTTATGTCGTATAATAGTTGTCGCTTCTAAATTCCATTTCAACCACTTCCAACACTTGATACTGTATTCTTTCTACCTTTTTGTTAATTTTCTTTTCCATGAGAACCCTAGTTGTTGACTTGTATTTGACGAAAAGGGGTACCCGGTTAAATTTCGCAATTGTGATATATTAAATATATTGCTAATTTCTTTTTCTAATTGATGTCGTTTCCATTCCCAAGTTGATAAGAACATTGTTGTCGTTTTAAATTTGATATCGTCTCTTTTGGAAGTTGTTAAGAATGTTGCTGTCGTTTTGAATTTGATGTCGTTTCTTCCTTCTTTGTCTTTATGTATACGGTGTGTTTTCCCCATTTTATGCCGCTTATTACGTTCCTATATGTTTTCTTTTCTCGTTTAACCCGCTTGACATTCTCGTTTCAATTTTGATGCCGTTAATTGCATCATTGTGTTTTTAGCTTTTTTTAACTTCTTTTTTTTTTGGGAAAATGTTTATTTGCAACATAGTAACTAAGATGGCGCTTCCAGGTCGGTTGGCCAGAGTGTGCTTGAGGGTGGTGATAAAAGACGTTTTTTGTCATCGATGCTAGTTCGAACCAAAAAAAGTTTGAACTGAAACTTTTAAAAGAGAAAATAATAGATTTTTATAATTTTTTTGAAGTAAATAGTAAATTTTAAAAATATTTATAGTCAATAGTAGTAAAAAAATTTATTTATAAATTTTTTTTACTCGTAGTGAATAAATAAGTAAAAAAATTTACTAAGTAGATTAGTAAATTTTTAGATTACTGTTATTTTTAATGAATAATTATTTTCAAAACGTGCTATTTACTTCAATAAATTTTAAAAACGTATCATTTATTACAATTTTGTGAAACATTTGGATTCAATTGAGTAATTTGAGTTGAGATTTTCAAATTAAATTGGTGTTTGTATTGGTTTTTAAAAAAGGCAATTTAAATTGAAATAACTTGAATGGGTGTTTGCATAGATGTTGAAAACACTGGTTTGAATTAATATTATTTTCGAATAAATCTAAAAAAAAATCTCAATGTATATGGAAAATTTTCATGAGCAATATGAACTAGATTTGTTGCTTTTTTTGTTTTAAACGCAAAGAAGGAAAAATCATCTTAATCGAATAAGGTGTTTGAGAGAGCGGTTGAAGCTGAAAATATTTATTTGAAAACTATAACATGTAAAAGTTTTACACTGTAGTAATTTTTTTACTTTTTACTGTAACTGTTAAAAACTTTACGTTGTTTGTTGGTTGAAACTAACAATTCTAACCAAAATGTCAAACAAAGAAATAATTGTTACGGAAAAGTTAGAGCATTTTTAAGCTTAAGTTAGAAGGAAAAGAAACACCAAAAAGTGAATGGTTTTTACTCTAACAAATAAGTTTACATTGAGACGATGGTTTCGACTGAATTATTTCGAATGTGTTTTTCATCGATATGTAAATGACCATGAATGATTGATTAGTGACAAGAATACTAATTTCTATGCATTTTAACCCAATTTTATCGTCTAATATTTTTAATTAAATTTTTATGAGGGTAGAAATTTTAAAATAACTTTAATTTAAATATATATTTTCGTTTATGTTCATTAAAAAAAATTTCACGTCCTTAATTATTAATCTAGATGAAAACTACATGTAAATTTTTTAAAGAAAAAAAATAAAACATCACCACCGATATGCTAATTTGTCAAAGATTTGTAATTTCACGGTGCAACTTCTCGAAATCAAGAACTCAGAGTATAAATTACAAATATATAATAGTTTCAAGGGACAATAATATATTACAAACGTTTTTTTAACTTACCAAACACCAGTTTTGATCCGAGCCAGTCCGAACTGATGTTGCCAAGTGCATGGTAAAGTTACATTTGCCTTTCTTTTGGAGGAGTAAAGCATGTTTTTTTTTTTTTTTTTTTTGGGTAATTTGAGGTAGAGATTCTAATTACCAAAATAAGAACATTTAGAGAAAAAATATATATTTTTAAAGAAACGCCACGTCGGACTGATCACTTGCAAGATGCCAAAACGAGGGTCCAGATTTTCCACCTCCCAACCAATCAAACGTCACCAATCCCATCCGTGCAAATTCACACTTATCGACAAACAACGGTCTACATTCTTCCACGTGTTGCAAGACAAGCCTTTATTAACCCAAGTAATCGAACGGATCCAACTCACTCGCTCCTAAACTCCCAACCCTCTCTCT
>CAMOHE010047739.1:0-28347 GCA_946598075.1 Artocarpus hirsutus
AAGTGAATCGATTTGCCAAGACAGAATTATTAATCCAAATCAATTCATTTTATGTCCCGATCCAACACATCGTCACCTATGACAACGTGCCAATGTTTCTATTCATGGAGTCCACCTCCGATGGTCAAGACAAACCATCTCCCAATAAGAATATAGACAACATAACAATCTTTACATGAATAAAGCGCCCAACTTTATTCTCTCGATTGCAGATCTTATGTTTTAGACCGTCACCTTAAGAATCGTGTCTTTCGCATAATCTTCCATCATATGCCCAATTCTTAAAGGTTTAGACCGACAGTCTCGGACTATTGTTTGCTTATCATACATTCAACAAATATGAACGTAAAGAGGACAAGATTTGGTATATAAATAATAAATGAATTCTTTATTGATAAAAATGTCTTCAAAAACTCATTACATTTTTACTCCTTAGGGAATACATGTCTAACATATTATGCAATTGAAAAATTGTTTATGTTTTGCACTTAGTGTATAAGTATTTTGACATGCATGGCATGGTAACCAAAATAACTAGACTAGTAAATGAATCACCAGAAGAAAAGGAAAGTGTCATACTAGCTCCCGACGCAAGGGGGAGTTTAAAGTTATGATATGGTTTCGTTGTTACGAAGACCTATGTGTGCATATGGTACGACCACTTGGGCCTTAGTTGAAGATATGATATGACAAGAATAAAAAATGTTCATAAGAAGGCATAAATGGATCATGCATATTAGTATATGACGCATGTAGGCTATGTTTGGACTTTTTGTACATAAGCTCACTTAGTTATTTCATGCTGTAGGAGTTTCCACTAAGAGGTCAGAATGATCGTACTGATGAGCTAGCAGCAGAATATGAGTGATGTGCATATTAGGGTATGGATACTACCATAGTTACATTTTCGTTTGCTATGTATATTAAGTTATCTTAAAACTTGTTGTATATAAAGATATGATTTAAGTAAGATAAACCTCTTTTCAATATGTTAAGTACATGATGTTATAAAAAGAAAGTTCATTTATGTATACATAATTACAAAAAATAGTTAAGTATGTATGTGTGATCTATTATTGTTATTTAAAAAAACATTTCCAAGATTTTCATAAATATGTAAGTAAGAAAAGTGTTAAAGCATAGCCCAAAATAAGGCAGGTTGTGACACCATCCAAGGACTATATACCATTTAGCCAGACCTATACATCCAAATGGTTGAGGGCTTCAGTTTTTTAATTATAGGACAATGCATATAAGAGAATATCATTGACTCCACCAATAGAGCTATGGATTCTATATCTATGAATGACAGGTCTACGCTATCAAGAGTCATGTCTCCAACATACTGGTATGCGTACCATCACAAAGTCAAGATGTCACCCTTTGGTACATCAAATGACATAAGTCAAAAAAAGGGCCCATTAGTCATTTTAAAATTAAGACACAACATATTTGATTGTCTAAAATGAATTGATTTGCTTAGATAAAATTATTAATATGAATCAATTCTTGTTAATCTCCCGATCTAATACATCGTCACCTATGACAATGTACCAAAGTCCAACTTTGATGGCTAAGACAAGCCATATCCCATTAGAGATGTAGACAATATAACAATCTTTGCATAAATAAAACATCCAACTTTATTCCCTTGATTGCGGACCTTATAATTTAGATCATTACTTTTAAAATCATGTCTTTCGTACAATCTTTCCATCACATGCCTGATTCTTAAATGTTTAGACTGATAGTCTTAGATTTTTGTTTACTTATCATATATTCAACAAATATAAACGTAAAAAGGACAATAATTGGTATATGAATAATAAATAAATTCTTTATTAATAAAATGTCTCCAAAAACATATCACAACATTTTACTCCTTAGGACATACGTGTCTAACAATCTCCCACTTGCCCTAAGTGAGTAAATATGACATATCATGCATCCCCATAGCTTTCACATGCCTCTCGAAAAACCTAGTAGTTAGTGTCTTCGTGAATGGGTCAGTTAAATTGCCCTTAGATTTGATTTTGCATATAGTAACATGCCCGCCCTCAATGAAGTCCTTTATCACTTGATACTTCCAATGATGGTTAACAATGAATTTGAGGAACTTGCTAGATTCAACTTTGAATATGCATTTAGCTGGGTTTAGTTTCATCTTGTATTCCCAAGGATGTGGAAGCTTGCTTAGAGACCAGTAATATGGTCACTACTTGGACAGATTGGACGAGCATGTCGTCAACATATAACTCCATAGTTTTTCCAATCAACCAAGCAAACATTCTGTTCACAAGGCGCTGGTAGGTAGCTTCGGTGTTCTTTAGTCTGAGTGGTATGACCTCGTAGCAGAACAATCCTTGGTCCGTGGTAAAGGCAGTCTTTATCTAGTCTTCCTTGGCCATCTTGATCTGGTTGTATCTAGAGTAGGCATCCATGAAGCGTAGCAGCTCGTGTCTAACCATTACATCCATCAGTTGAACTATCCAGGGTTGGGGAAGTAGTCCTTTAGGTAGGCTTTGTTAAGGTCGGTGTAGTCAATGTAGACCTGCCACTTCCTATTGGCCTTCTTTTACTAAGACCACATTTGCCAACCCCTTCGGGTATGTGACCTCCCAAATGAAGCCAGCTTTCAAGAGCTTTTGGACTTCTTCATTGATGGTGGCATATCTCTCCGGGTTAAAAACTCTTATCTTCTGGATGACCAGTTTGTGCTCTAGGTGGACGTTGAAGTGGTCACAAATGATGCTTGGGTCGATGCCGGGCATGTCGTCGTGTGACCAGGCAAACACATACCGATATTCCATTAGGAATTTCTTTAGGTTGGCCCAGATCTCAGGCTTCAGCTAAGACCTGTGTTGGACCGTTTGATCGGGGTGTTCGATGTCCAGGTGGTACGGCACTTAATCTTTTACCAGCGTGACTTGTACTTCTTCTTTTGGCACACGAGGATTGTGGTTAGATAGCATTTTTGGCTCTTGCTTGGTGGGGAAGGCCATTTCCTCCACTTTAAATATGGCCAATATGGTTAGTTACTAAGCTACAGCTTCTTTCATGGCTTTGGCATAACATTTGCGAGAATCCTTCTAACTTGACCTGATGACTTTAACTCTATTCTTCGGTAGAAACTTCATTACAATGTGGTTGGTGGAGACCACGGCTTTGAGGGCGTTCAAGGTAGGTCGCCCGATGATAGTATTGTATTGGGAGGGTTTGCCAATGACAAGGAAGTCAACCAAGTGTGTTACCTAAGCAGCTTCTCCGAAGTGACCGACAAGTTAATCTTTCCTACTGCTCAGACGCGTTCCCCTATGAAGCCGTACAAGGGCGTTTAGACTAGGGTTAGTGTGGTATTGCTAATCTTTAACTTGTCATAAGCCTGTTTCAACAAGATGTTAGTGAGCTGCTGCTATCAATCAGCACATGCCGAATTATGTTGTTGGTGATTTGGAGTTCACACATCAGAGTGATATTGTGCAGGTGAATGAGCTGGTTTGCCTCTTCCTTTGTGAAGGTGATGGGGACATCCTCTTGACTGCGGATCTTGTTTATGTGCTTGAACATATTCATGAGGTTGCCCCTCTTAACTAACCAAGCCTCCCAGGTATATGCCTGCCAGCCATTTTAGGTGTCCTGCGTAACTGGATCGCCAACGATCATATGAACAATGTTTGGCGGTTCTAGGGCATTCCCACCATTGTTATGTGGCCAGGGTTGCCCATCTCGGTCGGTTGGTTGTTCCTCTTGGCATTGGTACTAGGATTTAGGACTTGCTCCACGAACTCCCTTAGATGCCCATCTTAGACAAGTCTTTCGATCTGGTCCTTGAGTTGGATACCATTGTAGGTGTTATGTCCGACATCGTTATGGAAGTTGTAGTATTTATTTTGATCCCTCTTAACTCTGTTTCTTTTTAATGGAGGTGGATCCACCAATAGATTCCTTTCATTTACCTGGTTTAAAACCTCTTCGATGCTGGCAACTTGGGGTGTATAGCTCTCAAACTTCCCAATCGGGACCTTAGGCTTATTTTTCTTTGGCTTCTTCCTCTAGTTAGGTGTTGTCTGTTTGGGTGGAGTTTTCTACTTTTCCCCCTTTTTCTTGCTTCTGTTGTTGTTGCCTCCGCCAGAGAATATATGCTCGGCTGCTCAAAGGCAAGCGACTAGATCAGGTTCCTGTCCCTGAGACCTTTCATGAATGCGTGCTTTAGGGTCTCATCTTCAATGTGTCTTATCTCTAGCACGGCTCAGGTGAAATGGTTGATGTAGTCTTTGACACTCCCATCACCTTGTTTAGCAGTGTAAAGGTGAGTCACTTTCTTTCTTCTTGTCTTGGTCATGGCAAAGGCTATTGAGAAGGCATTGGATATTTGGCGAGACAAAGTTATGGAGCCTTGCTTAATACACCAAAACCAATATCGAGCTGGGCCGATCTGTGTGAGTGAAAATGCCTTGCACATAGCGATGTCATTGGTATTCTAGAGCAGCATGTAACCTCGATATAGCTCTGGATGCTTTCGGCGCCAGTCGTCCCATTATAGGCTTTGGTTTGCAAGACTTTGAATTGTTGGGCATAGGGGCTCCCATGACGGCGTCGATGAACAAAGGGTCCGGCATTCTGCTTTCATTGACACCGAAACAGCATTTGCGAATTTGGTCTATCTACAGCTGCAACTCTCGAAATAAGCGACTATTGTTATCTTCAACAGTTCTACCCTATGTTGGGCTCTGCCCTTAATCTTATCGCCTCTTCCGTTGTGCTTGTCGTAGGGATCGCGATTCCCTAGTTCCTGAGCCTGTCAAAGATGGATGTTTGGGAGCCTTGTGGGGAACAGTCATGGCTCCCTTGAGGACCAATATGATCTTCCTGGACAAGCCTATTGTTTGCCAAGATACCCTTAGTAGTGTGTCTAGTATACTCGGGGTCTACGTTGTCTCGTGTGTAGCCCTTCTACCTTGCTTGAACTCCGGCCTAGTTTTCTTGGGCCAGGGGAAGGAGAGTAAGGGTAGCTGCCATTGAGCTTGCTATTGTGCCATATGCTAAGTAAGTAACCGAACTACGACGGTCAGTTCTCAAATCAGGTCTTGGGCAATCGGGTCTTCTTTGTCCTGTCCTGCCCTGCCTTGGCCACTAGACCAGGATCTCACTGCTCTGGGTCTACCTTGAGGTCTATTTTGATTTTGATTTTGGTTTTGGTTTTGGGTGTTGCCCGACCCCTTTTGTTAGGCACCCTCACCCCGAGTATTGCCTCTGGTCACCATGTTCAGATGGTGGGTTGAGGTGGCTGTTAGCTTTGGATGTTAAAAAGGCATAGAGGCCCTCATTCTAACACTAAAATATTGATCTCTAGAACTGGATTGCTATCTGTCAACACCATGTGCAGCTTCGCATGATGCTCGGACGTCTCTTCCTTGCTCATCTTGACTTGTTTGGGTGAACCTGTAATAAGAAGAGAGATGCTTAGAAGGTAAAAAGGGGGTCATCAATGTGGTACTAGCCAATGGCTTTTCAACGCTCAAGTTAGGTACCTATTTGGTAGAGTACGAGAGCTGAGTTAGTTAGGAAAGAGCACGTTACCTTGAGTTGGAGTAAACATGCTCTATTTATAGGCTACCACTTGAACCAAACATTGTGTGGGTTTAACCCATGACCTGTGTATCACATCAAGACTTGTTAGGGAGCATGTGACATGTGTCACGACCTTCACCTGAGGATTGGTTTTCATCTGAGCGTGGAAATGAGGCCATATGTTAACCTTCTATGGCGAGTTGCTGCTTTGTAGTAGGCTTTGATATTCCGACCTGAGTATACATCCATCCTAAGGAGGTAATACCTTATGTCGCAGCCAGTAAAGGCCTTATAGACCGCTTCGGGAGGAAGTGCCGATCTCAGGAGGTCGCAGATTGTCTTCTCCATGGACTCTTCCGAGCACAATCGTCGAGCTTCCGTGGGGTAGTCCTTAGGGTTAGCACTGAGCACACCCCAACAGTATAGAGACATTGTTGTATCCACAAGGAGGTGAAATTTGAAAGATTAAAAATTTTTTATTTAAAGTGGAAAGAGATTTTTCAAAAACAAAACTTAAAAGAAAACAAACATTTTTGAGAATTTTAAAATAAGATTTTAAAACATCAAATTAAAACGGTGAAGCATAGAGAATTCCTTGTATGTTTCATAAATGATATAGAATTTTCACTCTGAATAATAATCTAAAGCATTTGATTTGTTATATCTTTTCTCATTAATAGCAAGCACTTTTATTAATTTTATAAGTCAACCTAAAGCGATAATATAGCAAGCTATGATATTGTAAGGGTTTTCTTATAAGAAGTAGCAAAATAATCTTCTCTAACTAATAATTTGGTGCACTAATTAGGAAAATTATAATTGTTATCACTACAATTAAATTAACATAATTTTGAGATAGAAAAGATAATAATAAGTCAAAATTATTATAGTTAAATGGAATAAATTATTGTGTTAATTCCAGTAGAATCTTGTCTTATTAAATGGTTTAAGAAAACACTATGCCATCCTCTGTCGACAATAAATCAAGAGTTACTAAGTATTTACTGTGCTAGTTTATATCTGTAATACAACAAAAACTCAACTTAATAGACATGCATCATTTTAGTATTATTAATATTAATTATGCAATACAATTAAATTATATGAAGAATGCAAGAATTGGACAGCATAACAATATTAACAATAATGTTAAAACTATGGAAAATATAATTTATCACATAAAAATATAAACATTACAAAGCAGATATAGAATTAACGTTCAAACCAGAGTATTATGCATATAAGATCATCTCTCGGACTCACCAAACTCTCTGTACTAATTTAAGCATTATGTTTATATTAAAAGTAAAATCGGGGGAGTATTCTAACAGTATCTCCTCTCAAAAAGGGGTATTGTTGAGTCTAACTCAGCATTTTAGGAGGAAAGGCCAAAATGGCCGGAGAGTGCTAAGAATGGCCAAAAGGCCGCGCAGATGTGTGAATAAAGGGGGAAGTGGGCTATATAGGGTAAAAATTATACTATTCATATTTTTTATTAATATTTTTATCATATCATATTATATTATATTTATTTATTTATTAATTATTATTTTTTTAATGTACCCGCTCACTTAATCAGTGAAAGAACTTATTATTATTATTTTTATTTTTTTCTTTCTTCTTCCTACGTCTTAGCTCGGCATTGTGCAAATTTGACTTCAAAATCTACTGCTTCGCCTATCTAATCGGATGATTCTGGAGCGTTGGATTGTTGTTAGATGACTAGAGAAATGGCTAGTATCACACCAAGCTGCGTAGGAACAAGTAGGCTAAAAAGGACAATTAGATTGGTCTGGAATGCTAATCTGATGGCACCTGAAGCACACGCACATGGGAACCTTCGCACATGATCCAAGGCATTGTTGAAGATTCCCCTGACACGCCAAAGACATGTGGATACTGAGATTGCCTTGGCGGCGCAATCCGATAGTTCTTGTGCTTCCACGCGATATTTCTGTTTTATTTTTAATTGCTTTTTTATTTCTTATGCATTTAAGGTCTTTTTTGCCCACTTTTGCACCATTTTGCTCCGTTTTTTCTCTATATTTTAAATATAAAGATCACAAACACACTTAAGTTAATTATTTTACAAACAAAATATTTACAATAATTATTAAAAATATTTATTTTACAATTAAACACACAAAATACACTAAAAATAATTAACAAACCTTAATACATATATTATCTAAGACTCAAAAATATTTTTGAAATTATTAAAAATATTATAAAATATATTTACAGACTTAAAACTTATTTGCAAACATTTTAAGACTCAAAATAAAATTACACAATATTACTTTTATGGTTTTAATTATTTTACAAACAAAACACATATTTAATATACCGAAATGACTCTAAAAATTACCAAAAATATAATTAAATATAAGAAACACTAAAAATATATTTTTAAACATATCTACTCCAGACACAAAAATACTTATTAACACAAAAATGATATTAATTAAAGGTTTTAATGAGAAATGTTAATGCAAAATAATGATATTTAACTTTAAGAAATGTTGAGGGTGAGCTCGGCACCACCGTCGAGAAGCCTACTCTGGGTGGTCGGCCAAACAGCTCTGCAAAGCGTCGAGGAGCTTACAACCACTCCCAATGAGCCTAGGTCTTTTGTCCGAGGTGCTTCTTAGGGTCCCCTGGGCCACACCTTAATAGTTTGCTATCTCAGATTGATTACCAGCTTGGGTCGGAGGGAAGTGGGCTGTTACTTGCCATCATTAGCCAATGAATGGCAAACAACTTACCGTCGGATGAGAAGCAATCCACCATTGGAGGGACATGACACTTGTCATCTGCCACCTGCACGCCTTGATGTGACACTCAGGTCATGGGCAAAACCCACCTAACACCCGATTCAAGTGGTAGCCTATAAATAGGATGCATTTATTACATTCTGGGACACACGCTCCTTCCCACCTAACAAGTTCCCGACCTCTACCAAATAACCCCTGCCTTAAGCATCGGAGAGCCTTTATTAGTTGACTGACCTTGTCTTGCCTTCAAAGTGTCCCTCCTCTTGTTGCAAGTGCATCCAAGCGGGCAAAGACGAACAGAGAAGAGCTAAGTACCATGCGCAGCTGCACGTGGTGTTGATTCGACGCCAAACTCAAGTAAGCATCAACATTTTAGCACTAGAGGAAGGGCGCCTATGCCTTCACTTAAGCTTTCCAGCCATAGCAAACCCGAGAACCGAGATGGTAACTCGAGGTAATGCCCGGGACAATGGTGCCTAACAGGAGGGGTCGAGAGAAGCCTAAAACTAAAATAATCTGACAATACCTAGAGGTCGTCACTGGGCTACAAGATCACGATCTGGAGGTTAGGGAAGCATGGGGAAGGTCGAGCAAGTGCATGACCCGATTGGCCAAGATCCCATCCGAGAGCTAACCAATGTAGTGTAGATACTCACTCAGTAGCTTTCGCAACAAGCTCAACGTCAGGTGGCTCCTGGCCTACTACCTTTAGCCCCAACTGACCAGGCTGGAGGTCGGGCAAATGGGAAGTAGCTGACCCCAGCGAGGCTGACTCTAAACTTTCAAGAAGGTCCACTCGTGGCGTCTTAGCAAATAACAGACTTGTTTGAGAAAGACGTCCTGGCCCACAAGAATGAGCTCCATCACTGTAGGGCTCCCGAGCATCTGTTTTTGATCGGCTCGGGTGCCTAGAGGATGCGCAGTAAAGTTGTCAGCATGGGGCGGGTGACCGCGTGGAGGACGGAATACCCTATAGGGTCGAACTGCCCGAGGATACAAACAGTCATCAGTTTTGGGAACTACAGCGCCAAATCGATTTGGCCTAGATGACGTTGGAGCCTTAGACCCACCATTCACAGACGTTGTCATGCGAGCCCCTATGCCGCCTAAATTCAAGGTCCCAAAAATTAAAGTCTATGACGGGACTACAGACGCTGATGAGCATGTTGAGTTGTACCGAGGGCAAATGCACCTTCAAAACGCTAGCGACGTAGCAATGTGTAAAGCATTTTCCTTAACACTAACCGAACCAGCTCGGCAATGGTTCTGGCATTTAGAACCAGCTTCCATCACTTCATTCCGATAGCTCTTTGATGCCTTCTTGGTAGCATTTTCTATGACCAAAACGAGGAGGAAGGAGATCACCTACTTGTATGCTATTAAACAAGGAGAGGGCAATGTTAGGGACTACATAAATAGGTTCACCCGAGCAGCCCTCGAGGTCAAAGACGTAGAAGACGAGACCCTCAAGCATGGTTTCGTAGGGGGTCTCTGAGACGAGAAGCTCATGTGGTCATTGGCCTTCAAGCAACTGAGCATATTTTCAAAGATGCTTGGCTATGCATAGAGGTACGTCGACACGGCCGAATATATGAAGAGCCGCAGAGAAGAAGCTAGTAGCAGGGGCACGAAGACAGAGAAAAAGTAGAAGAAAATGCCGAAACAGACTGACACCGAGCAGCATAAGAAGCAAAAAAGGGAGAAGAAGTCTGAGAAGCCAAAGACGTTAATCGGGAAGTTTTAAAGCTACAAGCCCTTGGTAGCAAGGAGGAACTTGCTAGTACCCCTGCCTAAGCCCAAGGGCAGCAAAGCTAAGCAGGACCAAACTAGATACATGAGTTCTATAAGGATGTGGGACACCACACCTGTGACTACATTCAACTAAAGGACCAGATCAAAAGACTGGTCCGAGATGGACACGTGAGGGAATTCATTGAGCGAGTCTTGACTTCTGGCTCCTCAGTTGGGAAGAACGACCAGCCAGGTCGAGACGCCTCAAGCTACCCATGAAATGAAGGCAGGAACGCCCTAGTGCCCCCAATCATTGTGCATACAATATTCGACGGACCTGTAACCAGGGACACGTCTAGTGGGCGACAAGCTTATGTCCGAGAAGCTTGACTAGTCGAAAGAGGCGAGCTCATCAACATCTCCGAGCATGTTAACAAAATTTGCCACTAACATGACATGTCGATCACCTTCACAGAGGAAGAAGCAGACAAATTAATCCATTTATATAATGATGCTCTTGTGTGTAAATTGTACATTGCGAACAACATGGTGCGGCATGTGCTTATTAACAACGGTAGCTCGGCCGATATCTTGTTCAAGCAAGCCTATGACAAGTTGAAGATCAGCAATGTTACCTTCACCCCAGTTTAAACACTGCCATATGACTTCACAGGTGAGTGCGTTTGAGCAATAGGCAAAGTTGGCCTGCTAGTTACATTTGGGGAGGGTGCTACTTGGGTTACATGCTTTGTCAACTTCCTGGTCTTCTATAAGCCCTCCTAGTGTAATATCATCATTGGATGTCCTACCTTAAACACGTTGAAGGCTGTAGTCTCCACCTACCACCTGGCAATGAAGTTCCCAATAAAGAATGGGGTCGGAGTAATCCGATCGTCACAAAAAGACTCCCAAGCTTATTACGCAAATGCCGTCAAAGCAGTGTCAGCCCGGTAACTCGACATCTCGGCCATTTACAAGGTCGATGAAATTGAATTTCCAGCTGACCTGGAGTCCAAGATGCTCTCTAATCTTGACCCCCGAATGCCTGAAGAAGAGGTGAAGGCTATCCTAGTTGAAGACTTGGTGCCATTTAGTCTAGACCTAGCGCATCCTGACTGCAAGGTCCAACTCGGATCCCAACTAAGACTTGAGATCCGGGCTGACCTTGAGTGGCTCTTGATGGAGTATCCAGACGTGTTCACGTGGTCGCATGAAGACATGCTCGGCATGGACTCAAGCATAATCTATCACCGGCTCAACGTTTGACCTAACCATAAACTGGTGATACAGAAGAAAAGGGCCTTCAACCCGAAAAGGTATGCTGCCATTAATGAAGAGGACCAGAAGCTCTTAAAAGCAGGGTTCATTAGAGAGGTCAAGTATCCAGAATGTTTAGCCAATGTGGTCCTAGTAAAGAAGGCAAATGAAAAGTGGCAGGTTTGTATAGATTACACCGACCTAAATAAGGCTTGCCCGAAGGACTGCTTTTCACTACCTAGAATTGACCAGCTCGTCGACTCGAGCATTAGGCACGAGCTGCTCAGCTTCATGGATGCTTATTCTGATTACAACTAGAGAAAGATGGCCGAGGAGGACTAGATGAAAACAACAGTTGTTATCAATCCAGGGCTCTATTGTTATGTGGTAATGTACTTTGGACTTAAGAACGCCGGCCCGACCTACTAACGCCTAGTGAATAAGATGTTTGCCCTGTTGATCAATAAAACAATGGAGGTCTATGTGGACGACATGCTCGTTAAGTCTATCCGAGCAGCGGATCACATGGCCAATCTTCGAGCGAGCTTTGACATTTTCTGGGATTATAGGATGAAACTCAACCTGGCCAAGTGTGCGTTTGGGGTTAGCTCGGGTAAGTTCCTTGGATTCCTTATTAACCAAAAGGGGATCAAATTTAACCCAGCCAAGGCTTGATCGATTATGGACATGTATTCACCTCGAATGATAAAAGAGGTGCAAAAACTTACGGGCATGATAGCAGCTCTCTCCAGATTCGTCTCCTGGTCTATCGACAAGTGCTATCTATTTTTTCAAGCACTGAAGGGGAGGTTTGAGTGGAGCAGGGAATGTGGAGAAGCCTTTCAGAATTTAAAAAGGTACTTAGCCACACCCCTACTCCTATCCAAACCTCTACTAGGAGAAATATTGTGGGCCTATCTAGCAGTGTTAGAAAAGGCGGTTAGCTTGGTTCTCGTCTGAGAAGAAGACGGTGTCCAGAAACCCATCCATTATACGAGTCATGTGTTTTAAGGAGTTGAAGAGAGGTACCCCCCACTTGAGAAATTGGCTTTTGCCCTAGTCACCTCAGCTCAGAATTTGTTTTCCTATTTTCAAGACCACACGATACGGGTCCTGATGAAATTCCCTCTTTAACAAGTTCTTCAGAGCCTAGAGATATCCGGTAGGATGGCCAAATGGTCGGTTAGCTTGGCTAGTATGATATTAATTTTATGCCGAGGACAACCATCAAAGCTCAAGCCCTTACAGATTTCATTGCTGAGTTCACCAATGTCGAGCAAGGTACTCCACTAGTTGAGAAGGCACTCGTGGAAGCCCCAGAAGCCCTAGGCTGAAGCGAAAGTCACGCCACACTGGAGCCGAAATGGAAGCTTTTGTTGATGGATAGTCCTGCTCAGAGGGTTCAAGAGCCAGGCTAGTTTTAATAGGCCTAGACGGATTCAAGGCAATCTACGCGCTGCGGTTCGACTTTAAAGCTTCCAACAATGAGGCAGAGTATGAAGCACTCTTGGCCGGACTAAGGATCGCAAGAAATCTTGGTGTTGACCACATAGTCATTCATAGCGACTCAATGCTTATCGTCTAGCACTTCATTGGGGTATTTTAAGCCCGAACAGAATCAATGGCCGCATATTTACAAGAAGTCAAGGCACTGCTCTAGCAGTTTAAATCCTATTCATTCAAGTAGATCCCCAGGTTAGAAAACTTAAAGGCTAATGCACTAGCATGGCTCGCCTCGAGTTTGGGCAACAATGACCTTACTTCGGTGGTGAGCCTAGTATTAACAAAGAAGTAGCGAGTGTGGCTGAAGAACGTGAGACCACTTTGATAGACCCGATCATTTGATACCTGACCACAACCGAATTACCCAGATATCGAGAAGAGGCACGTCAAATTTGCAACAGCTCGGCTTGGTATTTGATGATCGGTGGAAAGTTATATCAACGAGGCTACACTTTGCCATGTTTAAAGTGCATCGGGCCCGAAGAAGCCGAGTACCTAATGAAGGAAATCCATAAGGGCCTATGTGGCAATCATTTCAGGTACAATCCTTGGCCCAAAAATGTCTTCGACAAGGCTACTTCTGGCTGACCATAGAAAAGGACTACAATGACTATGCACGAAAATGCGTAAAATGTTGGCAATTCACCAGGGTGCCTGGGCAACACGCTAAACTGCTCACCTCGGTAACGCCGGCATGGCCATTTGCAAAGTGGGCCATTGATCTGATCGGACCTCTACCACAAGCCTGATCCCAATTCAAGTGCTACATCATGGGGATAAATTACCTGACCAAATGGGTCGAGGTGGAGCCTTGCACCAACATGACCGAGGCCAAGTGCACCAATTTTATATGGAAGAACATTATCTACCGGTTTGGGATCCCATATATCATCATGAACAAAAACGCAAAGTAGTTTGAATCCTTAAGTCTCCTCCGCCTATGCGAGCAGCTTAGAATCAAGAAAGTCTTCTCCTCTTCGAGCTACCCTCAAAGCAATGGGCAGGTCAAAGCTATCAATAAGACGATTAAAGACAACTTGAAGAAAAAGCTCGAGGGCCTCAAGGGAGCATGGATTGACGAGCTCCCAAAGGTGCTTTAGGCTTACCGAACAACTGCCCTAACTACTACCAGGGAGACCTCATTCTCATTGATGTACGAAGCAGAGGCTGTCATTCTGGCAGAAGTGGGACTGCCAAGACTGCCAAGCTTCAACGTTGAGCATTAGGAAGAAATTCAGAATGTAGAAGTTATAATGTTCGAGCTGGATTTGCTTGAGGAGAAAAGGAACCATGCAGCCATTCGAAACATAGCCTGGAACCAAGTCGTTGCTTGGTACTCCAATAAGCAGGTCCAACCAAGGAGCCTCAAAGTTGGAGATTTGGTCCTTAAAAAGGTCACGGTCTAGCAGCCGGGGTTAGGATCCTTCGGTCCAAAGTGGGACAGGCTATACAAGGTCATTGGGATTGTCCGGCCAGGCACATATAGGCTATCTGACATGGAAAAGAATATGCTCGGTCACCCCTGGAACACTGAGCTCTTAAAAATATTCTTTTGCTAAGCAAGGCCAAAAACCCTTTTTGACCTCTGACTATAATCTTTTTATAACTAGCCCTATACAGGACTAGAATGTAAATATTACGTATTAATAAAATGTAAATCCATACACTGTTCTATCGAGCAATATATGTTTAAGGATAAAACAAATCCTAAAGAGGGATGCCATAACTCCAGCCCAGGGGATAAGACCATCACTCCCAAAGAGGGAGGGGTTGCCCTGACAAATGGGCTAGGGGGCTAATCAGCATCACGTTGACCATTAGTCTGTCGCCGTATAGACCACCCAGATAGAGTAGCCCTAGCATAACTATGACTGACCAAAATTAGACTTGCACAAGTTTCCATAAACTTAAACAAGTTTGGGGGCCAACAGGGTACAAGCTATCACATGCCGTTGTACTCTGCCCCAATAAACTCGGTAACCACTCTCCCCAGGAAGCTTCCAATGGAAAAAGAAGACGTTCTGTCACCGAGACATTAAACTTGGTAAGGGATAAGTTGAAAGACAAGCTTGAAATCCTATTGTTTAGGAATGCCACTCCCGAGGAACACCTAACTTGAAAAAGATCTCAATTCAATACCCCCGAGGTCTAATTAACTCGATGAGTTGAGGGTCAAACTTCACTCCTGAGTAACTCATTGCCCAAATTATGAAAATATCTATCTGAGAACAATCGCACTTGAAAAATTTCAAAAACGAAATAAATCAAGACTAAGTGATGAACTCGGAAAATAAAATTTTCATTAACAAGGGTGGTGGGGAGGTATAAGTAACCGGGCACCTCCCAAGCCTGGATAAACAAAAAAGCTAAGCCTGGGCCCCTTCCCTGGCATCATCGTCTCTACCTTCTTCGCCCTAGTCATCCTTGTTGTCATCAACGTCCACTTCGACGACCTCCTCCTCCCTAGGCTGTTGTGCCATGCTTTGCTCTGGCTTGACTATTAGGGACTAGTCAAAGCCCTCAGTCTTGGGATGCTTTCGAATGAGGTAGTCTCAGAGGTTCGTCATACCGAAGTACTAGTAGTCGGTGTACTTTAGGGACACTTTGAAGTCCTCCACAGCCTGGCTAAGTCAGCCAAGCAACTCATCCCAATAACACTAGTTCTCGGCCTGGGATGCCTTTAGTTGGTCCCTGAGTAGGGCAAACTCGTCCTGGGATTTGTGGGCCTCATCCCTTGCCTGCTCGGCTTCTTTCCTCACCTCCTCCGCCTCTGCCTTGGCCTAGTTGGCTTCCTTCTTTGCCTTTTGGAACTCCTCTTCAGCTTAGGAAAGAGTCTCCTTGATTTGCTCGAGCTTGATGTTCTTAGCACCTAGCTCCTTCTTGACCTCCCTCTTGTCTAGGAAGGTCTTCTTGTGCCACTCTTTCTCTAGGTTGAACTCTTTTAGCCTGGCCATATAGGCCATGTCCAAGAAGGCGTAGGTTTGAGGAAACATAAATTTAAGCATGTGAAAAACAAGTCAAGAGAAGCTCGAGTTGAGTTAATTACTAACCTTGGCAGCAAAGCAGAAGGCGGCATTGGAAAGGCCCTCAAAATTCTCTTCTTAGAGGTTTTGCAAGAAATCCTCTTGAGGAACCACCTCCCCGAGGTGGTCAAGGCCGTGGCAGCGGTAATTTGGACGCCTCCTTGGAGGGTCCCCTGAAGAAGGCACCACGGTTGTGGTAACAGCGGCAGGTAGGGTCTTACTCGACGAAGCCCTAGTCCTTGTCGGTGGGGGTAGGGGCACTTGGACTGTCGTGGGTGGTCGTTCGGACCTGTGTGGTTGCTTAGATTAGGATGGAAGCTTGGGTCTTGGAGTTCTTTTACGTTTCCTCCCGATCTCCACGGTCTTCCCCTTTTGTTTCCTAAGGCGTTCCATTAAGGCATGCCTCTCCTTTGTGCTGGTTGGCCAAGAAGACATATCTACAAAACCAAGAGTATTAACCCAAAGTCAGGACGAGCTTGGACAAAAAAAAAACCTAGGGCTAACCTCTGATCTAGAGTTGGCTAGGTGGGTATAGACGTTGAATACGTCCTCAAGGTCCTTGTCTACCACGGGTGGCCTTGCGTCGAAGGAGCCATTCGATGAGTCATCGAAGCTAGACAATGATGGCTTTCTCACAGGCCACCCGGATCTAGAAGTGCTTGGCCCCAAGATGTCCATAGCGCTTGACCTTGCGACTGTAACCTGCCTGGTTAGGTGTTGGAAGGGGGATTGATTCTGCTAGGTTCCCTGAACCAGTCGTAAAGGGAAAGGATCTCCTTCCCGAGCAGAAACGACTGTTGCCTTGTCGCCTCTGGCTTTTCAAACAGGTCTTCGACCACCCTAATTACGTGACTCAGCGCCCATGGGCTCTTAGACCATACGTGCCCCTACTCAAAGGTTGTCGGGACGCGCTGATCTGCAAGGACGGTCTCACCAGCTCAAGCTAGATAATTTCTCCTGATGTAGAACCACTCGTACTTTCAGAGCTTGTCTGAGTCAGGGTCGCCCAAAATGAAGTCCTTAAAGCCGGTGATGTAGTACCAACCAGATTGTTGGGGAAGCTTTTTCATCTTGTAAACTTGTTTGAACATCTCCCACGGCATCTCTATAGCCTGGTAGTACCTCTATAACATGTACATCCCGATCAGCGACCTATAACTGTTTGGGTTAAGTTGTGCTGGGCATTTGTTAAGGTCCTTGAGTGCCAGGTGGAGGAACGCATGGAGCGGTAGGTGCAGCCCAACCTAAAAAAACTCCATGTATAACATTATGCAACCCTTCGGTGGAGTCATAGGGGAGTCACTCTCTTCGGGAGCGATGAGGATGATGTCGTCTGGGATGTTGAACTCAACACGCAAGTCCTTAAGCTGAGATTCTGTCATGGCATTGGTGTAGGCTGTTGCTGATGTCTGCCCCAGACGGGTGATTTTGTAGGCAGTCACTCCTCAAACTCGAGTCACTCTAACCCTCTCATCTTCCTTGACAGTGCTCTCGACCGGCCCTACCTCCTCGGTTGCTCGCTCCTCGTTAGAGATGTCGATGGTTACCCTGCCCACAATCGGGACAAGGGCCCCAAAGTCTCGACCGGAGGTGCTTGGAACATTGGCTGCAGTCTCCAACTTGGCCAGCTCCTGGGCAGTAACTCGGGACGTACCGGTAGTGGCTACCCTGATGTAAGGATCCTCGCCCTTGCATAGTCTCACCAAGCACTCCTCGTCTAGCAAATTGAGGAACTCCTACTTGGGGACGGTCTCGGCGTCGACTCTCAACATATTGGCCAGTCGGCCAGCCCCATCTTGCTCCAGGGATAATCTTTCTATGTCAACTTCTATGGATGACGACGACCCGGTCTCAAAACTGCTTTTTGACCAGGAAGCATTAATGTTCTTTGAATCTGACAGGTCACTTATCTTTTTTGTGCTCCTTGGGAAATTACCTGTTTGGGTTGTGGAAGCTTGGGAATGAAAAGTTCTTGGGTTGGTGATTGTAATTCAGCAGCTAAAACTCAAGAGCGGCGAAATGTGGCCTTGATTGCATGTGGAAATGACAAAGGGGGGTCCTATTTATAGTTGCTTTAGACGGGAAACACGGGCACAAAAAATGAAGAGGTGCGATGATTACACCTGTTAGTAGGGCACCCGC
The DNA here is from genome assembly GCA_946598075.1 of Artocarpus hirsutus. NCBI lineage: Eukaryota > Viridiplantae > Streptophyta > Magnoliopsida > Rosales > Moraceae > Artocarpus > Artocarpus hirsutus. The sequence continues at coordinate 18,002 of CAMOHE010047739.1, forward strand.
TCGCATCGCGACATGTGTCCCTAATAGCCTCATTGCATGCCCCTTTGCCTTACCCTGCCTCAAGATGCCTCTTAATCTTCCATCCAGAGCCGACCTCACCTATTAGGCGTAGTCCACCTGGCCGAACATCGACCAGGTGAACTGGGGGGCTATTGTTGAAGGTAAGCTCGACGTCATCGCCAAGGAGCCTACTTTAGGTGGTCGGCCAAACAGCTTTACAAAGCTTTGAGGAGCTTACAACCGCTCCCGATGAGCCTAGGTCTTTTGTGCAAGGTGCTTCTCAGGGTCCCTCGGGCCCCACCTTAACAGGTTGCCACCTCAGATTGAGTACCAGCTCAAGTCAGATTCTCCTTACTTGAAAGTGGGCTACTACTCGCCATCACTGGCCAACAGATGGCAAACAACTTATCATCAGATGAGAAGCAATCCACCATTGGAGGGACATGACACTTGTCTTCTACCACCTGAAACGCCTTGATGTGATACTCAAGTCATGGGCAAAACCTACCTAAATCTAAGTGGTAGCCTATAAATAGGATGCATTTATTGCATTCTAAGACACACGCTCATTCCCACCTAACAAGTTCCTGACCTTTGCCGAGCAATCCCTACCTTGAGCATTGGAGAGCCCTTATCTATTGACTGACCTTTTCTTACTTTCGAAATGTCCCTCCTCTTATTGCAGGTGCATCCAAGCGGGCAGAGACAAACAGGGAAGAGCTAAGTATCGTGAGTAGCCACACGTGGTGTTGATTCGAAACCGGACTCATGTAAGCATCAACAAGAAATGTGTATTTTCACAATCTTATTAGAATCTCATAATGCTTTCAAATTGGCTACAAACTTCTTTTGGTATTAAAGACACCAAAACTTTGCATGTACTTTGTTATACTTGATAGTAGTTTTTATGTACTATATTATATTATTTGCAATTAGTATGTAAAATAAGATTAGAAGATAATCAATAGACATAATAATGGTATCCTTTTAGAGTAAGCAATATAACTTTCATATTAAATCAAAGTTGCATTAATTATGTTATTTACTTGGATCATATTAAGTAATATTGATTATTTTAGTATTTTGCAAAGTTGTGAGAAAATGTTACAAATATTTCTCACCATATCTATTTTTTTTTTCAAATATCTATCGATATCGACAATATCCATGATATTATCCATAAATCAAAACCTCGACAACCTCGAGTGACCTCAAGATTTTCATATGTGCTTGAAAGAAATTGCAATATTTAACTAACGAGTTAAAAGTATTCCAAAAAATGAAATTGAAGAGTCTAAAGTAGATCAGTAGCAAAATATCTTTTTTGTTTTTTTAATGTCCTCAAATTCACTGTTAAATTCCCAAAATATCAGTTGTCCATTTCTAGTGAATGAGACCACATGATATCTAATCTGCAACATTTAAAAAATCTTAAAAAGTATCTCAATTTTTTTTTCTTTTCATTTTTTTCAGAGGAAAGAATCATTTCCAATTAAATAACGAGCCTAGGACCAAAAATTTCGAAAACTCAAAAAAAAAAAAAAAAGTAGCAAATTCTTCAACAACATGCATGTTTAAGAGCTAGATCATGCACGCTACACTTGAATAAATTCAACTTTAACTTCCAGCTTGCCATGTAAATATTAGGATTAATTCCAATTTTTAGTTTTCAAACTATAAGTCAAATATCATTTTAATTCTGACTTTCAAAACCTACCAATACGATTTTCCGGATTTGTAAACTTATCATAAACTAGTCTGTTTATTCATCCGACTATTAAAATCTCAATAAAAATACGCAATATAGTTTATTGGTAGTTTGTTATGTAACTCTACATGTTAGAGTACAAATGATAAGAATGAGGCCATGTTTTTTCATTTAATATTTATCAGTCGGATGGACAAATAGCTAATTTGGGACAATTTTATAGATCGATCATGACGGGTTATCTTGTAATGTTTAAAAAGTTAAAGGCCAAAAGAGTCTTTGACCTATAATAAGGGAATTAATAATGGATTTAACCCTAAATATTACCTATACATACATAATAGCGTCACCTAAACCTAGGCAAGTTATAGGGTACAAGGACAAAACCTCGTTGATATGTATGTCAATCACCAAGCAACCATCAAATAGCACGTAGTATGGGCCAATTTAAATTAAGAGACATGTTTTTACACATAACATGATCTGAGATATTATATTGCATATATGCATGTGCTAGAAAGTTGAAGGTGTTTTCTGAAACAATATTAGGTTATTTCAAGAGATTTTTTAGTCCACCCTAAAAAAAGATCACCAACATGAAAAATATTATATTCGTTACCATGCAGTTGAAGCTAAACACCCCTAAAGTAACCTCGTGAAGTTTAATATCTACATCGACCATCATAAAGACGATTTTCAGGTATTTAATTACATATTTTTTTATGAAATTTAAATTATTTAATCATATTACTCATTATTTTAATGTTCTCATATCAACATTGATTTGATCGTAAATTAGTCAACTTTTCCACCCATGAAAGATAGTTGAGATGATCAACCTAACAGTTAGAAAGCTTGTTAATCCGTGCATTTATTTATTTATTTATTGTCGATCCATTTTCCAATGCCTGACCTCATATATAAACGTTAGTTAGCTAATTCCACCACTCGGCAAGGTAGATAAATTGCATTTTTTATTTGTTTTTATGGGAAAAGAGCTTAATGTTGATATCACTATGAAAGATATTTTGAAATGGGCAGAGACACAGGTACACTGAATTTTGTTTTCCCCAAGTACAATGTACGGTTTCAAATCTCTGGCTCTGACCGTGGACACAAGAAAATCCTTTGTAGGGCCTTCAAAGATATTGGCTGCTCGTACCTAAGTGTCTTTGATTTCTCTTCTTCCGTTCTTCCTTCCTTTTTGCGAAAAAAATGCCAAATGCTTCATTCAAAACTTTTCCTACTTACGTTCTTGTGTTCAAAACTCAGTTAACCTTTAATTAGAATGAAGGTATGTACGGATTTAGTTCTTTTCATATTTATTGTACAAAAAATAGCTCAGAATAGTGAGACGTCAGTTAAGACCGACCGCTCTACCATTAAGCCACTGTGAAACAACAGGAGGATACATCGTATGATTTCCAAAAGCTATTATCCGTGAAGTAATGAAGTTAATTTGTTCTACATTTCCAAAAAGAGTAAATTGCACTGTTGTCTTTTAAATCATTTATTGTTTGAGTAATGTACCTGAACTTTTAATTTTGATAGAATGTACCATAAGCTTAGCTTATGAAGTCAATGGCAATTGAAAGCAAATAGTTACTTTGAATCCTTGTTAAGTACTTTGTTCCACGTGTTGTGTTTTAATTTTTTCTTTAAATAATGACCTTTACAGTTTAAGGAAAAAACTTACGAGCGAATCTTGTTATCAAAATCGTTTAAGTTTTTTAACGCTTGTTAGCTATTAAACTTCAATTGCTAAAGATTTTAAAATTCAGAATATATTTTGTTAAGATTGAAAGTTCGATATCCATAATGCAAAAAGCAAATAATTTAGATGCAACATTTTAATTTACTCTGTCAAAAATGAATCACTTCAAGTAATGAAGTTAGTCATGTTAAGAATTAGAAACTCAGTTCTACATCAAGAGCAAATAAAATTGTTGAAAGAAAGATAAACAGAAAATGAACACATAAAATTTATAATGCTTCACATTTACAACTACATCCTGTAATTATTTATGTAGGGTAATAATTTGTGAAGGCAATAAATTAGTCTTCACAACTTAACAATTTATACTTTGAGCAATGCATACATACATACGTATAGACGCCACCTCATGCAGCCCGTCTCACACACAATTCCGTTTTCTTGCACTCCCTCGAGCCCCTTGCCTTTCGGCCCTCCAAACGCCACCAGATTCTCATTCCTTCTTTTTTTTTTTTTTTTTACCAATTCTGGTTTCTTTTTTTTAGGTTTTATTTTTATTTCTTTTATGTAATAGCATTAGGTCTAATTTGGAAAAAATCTATGTGACATAGAGAAGGTAACTTTTGAGAACATGAATTGAATTTAAAGGCGTGTTTGGAATTTTAGTTTTAACCTATTAGCTACAATTATGAACAGTGTAAAGCTCTCAGCAACTGCAGTAAAAAAGCAAAAAGTTGTCATAGTGTAAAATTCTCACATGTTACAGTTCTTAAACTTAAAAAATCAATTATAACTGAAGTTCTAAACGGAAGCAAAAAGTATAAATATCTAACCCTTCAGGCTTTATTTGGTAACTTAGTTGGAACTAATAAGTTTCAACTGCTACGGTGTAAAATTCTCACATGTTACAGTGAAAAACAAAAGTTTGCTACAGAGTAAAGCTCTTACATGCTACAATGTTTAAGTTTCAACTTGGTTTTCAAACATTCTCTCAAAATACAAAATGTGATTGTTTTATAACCTTAAAATACATTATTACACTAAAAAAAAAAAGGGAAAAGATAAACCCTTTTATTTGAATTGCTAATTTTTACAATAAAAGTTTTTAACTTACATTAAATTGTTTGGTTATTTGTGTATTTTCCAATAGCAAGTCATTCATTTCAACCAAAAAAAAAAGTTAAATGTCATTCGTATCTAGACTTGTAGATATGAACAAATACATACGCTTGTAGGCTGACATCCGTTTTATGAAAATTGTTTTCTTTTCTTTTCTTTTCTTCTGGCTACAATAGACAATTATCTTCTCCATGTACTCTATAGTTTGAGCAATTTTTATTTCGCCTTTCCATGTACGTTCCGGTTAGTTTGTCCTGGTATTATCCCAACCCCACAGCCAAGTGTGGGCAATGAATGAGCAAATCCCAATCGGATTTTCGTACAACAAAGCATCAAATTAATGCTAGCGTTGTCACGTAGAAATATCGTGTGTGCATATATTAATTTAATATCAATATATACACATCTATATTCACAGTTGTCTAAAGGGTCCCCTTCCAAATTGACAAATGCCAGTGTGCCTATCTGTGAGTGTGTGCATGAATGGCGTTGTAGTTGTACGGGGCTTTTTCAGAATTTCAGGTCCTCTTCCTCACTCAACCACTCAAATTGGACCACCAAATTCCTATCCATATTTCTACATCTAACCACACGTGGGGTTCATCCTTCGACTTTCTCAATTTGTATTACTAATTAAAATCTCCATCCAATGTTAATTGACGATTACATCACAAAAATCAATACAAAAATTGGGTGCGGAGATGACGAGGTTTTAGAAACTCGATTGGTACTGGATTTTAGGTTGTCAGGTTATCAGTAATATCGCATGATTTTTAGAATATTTCACTTTAGTTTATCCACTCTCCCAAAAAGCCAAACATTTTTTTTTCTTTGCTAATTGCAAAGTCAAGTAATTTGATCAGAATGTTGTTGACTCGCATAACCATGTGGTTTATGTTGGTTGGTTATGTTAACTTCAGTAAAAATCAAGGGACATGTAGCATAGTCTTACCTGTCTTTCTTCAATTCTTACCTGTCTTTGTTCAATAAATAAAAGAAATCTGACTATTTTTTCTTAAAAAATAACAAAAAATAAAGTTTTACAAAGAAAGTTACAAAAATTGATAGCACAAAACATTGAAATTAATTAATAACTATTACGTAATTTTGTTAAGTTCAAAATATTTCCAAAAAAATTGATATAGTTTAATTATGCTTTTATAGACATGTCACGGCAGGGGTAACTTCTCTTTATATAATGTGTGTGCAAATTTAAATTTGAGTACAGCATTCGCCAGTGTGTCAAGTTAGAGAAATATGGTGAGAAAAGGAGGCTTAAAAATAATGTGTGTATTCTAATGTTAGTACTATAAATTAGTTTTTCTTGATGAACACACATTAGCTTTGACTTAATAAATTTGAGAATGATTGATTAGGATTTTTTTTTCCGTTTCTAATAATTAGAGTGATTGATAAGTAACTTTCACTGTAGATTTATAATTAATAAGTTTCCAACCGCATTCATAAATTAATTAAAGTAGCAAAAATAGGCTTTATTAGAATAAGAAGAGTGGACAATTGTAAACTTCTTGTACGTCTTATTAAATTAAATTAAATTTCCCCACTAATTAATTGATTCACTAAAAAGGAAAGGGTCTTCTTTGGACCTAATCATAATCCTTTTTTTTTTTTCTTGATCTCTAAACCAAGAAAAAGAGACTCCCACGTTGCTTCCCTTCAAAGATGCTGCTCACACACTTTTTTTCCCTTTAATTGCTAAAGAATTCTGCTCATAACACATAGTTCTAACTAATAAACTCCAAAATTTAGCAAGGAAAAAAAAAACAAAAAGAAAAGGGGAAAAAAAAAAAGAACAAGAGTACAAACAACTTTACAATAAACAACTTTAGTTGCACACCAGTTTACTGTCCCATTCTTTTTTCCTCTAAAGCAAATTCTTCCTATTATTAAAAAAAAAAAAAAACTTGGCATAAAATAAGATCCATGTCATTTTCATGGTAACTTCCTCAAACCCTCACCGACTGCTCAAATACACGCCCTTTGAACCACAACAAACGACAGGCTCTCCTTAATTAAAGCCACGGCCTAATGCAAAAAAGCTAATTGGGAATCTGCAGGCGATATTATGTCACTTCCGTGGGGACACGTTCCAAAATTAGGCGGTTGGTAACAAGATTAGATCGCCTTCCTTTGCATGCGCCAAAACCAAAGCTTAATAACTAGAAAAATGTATTTGTCCCCCACGATTGCTTGTCGGCCTAAAACCACTGCTTTGCTTTCTAACAATTTCCATTGGCAATTTCTTTGATAGGAACCAAAAAAAGATGCTTACTGGTACATAGATGTTTTTCAACCACTACAAAAGAAAAGTTTAATTAGATATAACAGTTTTAAAACGTACACCATCGATAGAAGTTTCTATCAAAGGCCGGTATTTATCTTTTCAGCTTTCATATATATATATATATATATATATATATATGTAAAAAAAAAAAAAAAATTTGACCAGATCTAATGGTTTTAAAATATAAACCACCAATAACAGTTCGTATCAAAGATATCCTCATTTTCATTTTTTTCCCAAAGAAAAAAAAAAGAACTTCGAGTTTATTATTATTATTATTATCAGGATTACTAATGACATGATCTTATTTGCACTATGTATATAATTAAGGTTTCTTTTTTTCCTCCAACCGACAAAGAGATTGTTGACTTAATTATGTGTTTAGATCTCTAATCATTTGGATTAGTTAGACATATGCATAATGTTGATATATTTCTTGTGTTCCTTATTTATGGTTCTTTCTCATTTCAAATAGTCTTCCATTGTCTGATGGTATGGAAGCTTAATTTGGATAAAAGGAGAGAATATTTATCTTAAAAGCAAAGATGCGTACACTTTCTTAGTAATATTAACCACGCTAATTATTGCTTTGCAGGTTCAGTTGTTGTTAACTCGGTGATCTGTAACGAGGACTAAATCTATTAATCAGCGGATTGTTGAATTAGGAATTGTTGTTAGAACTAAAACTTTTGAATTGAAAATTGTAACATATAAGAGCTTTACATTGTAGCTCACTTTTTACATCACTGTAGCAACTAAAAGTTTTGGTTAAAACTAATTTTGCTAAAAAAAGCAATTGCTTGAAAGAAAAAAGAGTTCTTTTCTTGGACATGAAAAAACAGTTACTTCATTGATAGAGTATAATTTTGAACCGTTATAATTTCATGAAGGTTTTTTTTATTTAATTGTCAGCTTTTTATTAATCTAATATGATGATAACTTATACTATCGTTAACTCCTTTTTTTTTTTGATTCTCAACTACTGAATTCTAAAAAAAAAAGATTAACATAGAGTTAATAACCAATTTGTTAAGAAATTTTTTTTTTGAGTTGAAGTATAAAATTTTTATAACAGGATGCTAGCTAAAATTTAAAGAACTACTGGTGGTGGTAGTATAGCGGCAAGAGCATATCCTGCCAGCATTCTCTTTTTTATCATTTAGAGATCCATTTCTATTGTGCCTAATGAAACTGTAATTATGTTTCCCAATATGGCTTGGATCATTATGATCTAAGCAAAATTAATATTTAAACTGGAAAAAAATAATGGACGATAAAAATTGAAATTGTAAAAATAGTCTAATAACAGACTGGTACAGGATTAGTTTAGTCCAATTAATGTCGTACTATTAGTAATTATGAGCATTGTATGTGCCATTAGAATATTCAAATCCTCAACTCTCATGCTCGCGTCGAAGTTCTCAAATTTACCTTGGTCCAACTAGCTTGAGTTGGGTTTTTGGCTAGCAGTGAGGAGTTAAATTTCATTCCAATAATTATTTTTTTAAAATGAAAAATAAAAAAATATTTGATAGTGGTGGAACCACCCAGTTTTTACTATAAATTCAGTTATAAACAATAAAAAATTCTCATATGTTATAATAATAATAAAAAAAATTACTACAATATAAAACTCTCATATGCTATATTAAAAATAGTTATCACCATTAGATTCAAACACCCCCTAAATGTCTGACGGAAGAAGATATATAGAAGGAGACAAGTAGCAGTCAAATAGAGTAAGAGGACAAAGCATGAAGAATCCTTTCATTTGGACATATGTTCTTCAAACAGTTGGCACCTGCCGTATGGGCCAGCAAAGTGGTATGCAATTCTCTACCGACAGGTTTTATTAGTTTCATTTTCTTTATGTGTGTACTTGTTAGAATTTAGGGAAAACAACAGGAAGACAAGTAATAAAAAAAATCTTCATGTAGGAGACTTTTGTGGCAGTGATTCTGTACCGAAGTTTTTAAACTACAGATATATTCAAAAAATGTATGGCTAAATTAAAAACAAATTATAGTAAAACTTTGATGAACGAAACTATTCGATTCGAGATTTTAGTAGTTTTTCATAGACAACTACAAGATTCTCTATTAAGAAATGTTCAGAACACTTTTTTTTTTAGATAATAAAAATGACAGGTATACTGGGTACTGACTAGTCTACTACATACGTGCTTTCACTCGTATATAAACGAATGGCAATATTCATAATTGTTTGTTTGTACATTCTATCTACTCATGACCCAAATATTTGTCGCCAACGTGACTGAAAGTTAATAAATGTCAATTTTCTCCATCCAATTTTATATCCTATAAATTAGTTACGGCTATGGTTCCAAACAGAGAAGTATTATGCTTTTTATGGTTAATTACATAATTATATTTTTTTAGTTTTTTTTTATTTCTTAATTTATCATTTTATTTTAAGAAATTATAAATACATTATTTGAATTTAAAAAAATTATTTTAATTTTATTTGTCCTAAACTTTTTAGATAGAAAAATATAAAGATAAGATAAAAATACCCTTAATTAACTGAATTTATTTATAAAATATATACTTTTTTCTTGATAAAAATTTTTAAAAAGTTTTTTAACATTTAAAAGTCATAAAAATTTAAGTTTTTTTTTTAATTTGATCTTTTGTTTTAAGATTTTTTTTTATATTTTTAAATTTATAAAATATTTTTCATAACGGATTAAAGGTTGTTATATTGTTTTGCATAATTCTTTCTATTTATAAACATAAAATTGAAATTTTTTAAATTCAAATAATATCTTTATAGTTTTTAAAAATTGAGGGAAGATATAAGAGTTAAAAATAGCAAGTATAATTATATAATTAACTGTGCTTTTTATTGTCAAGTATCAAATGACATTTGAGGGTGAGTTTAGTAAAAGTAGTGTGAATGTTAAGAGATATCGCAATTAGAATGAAAAAGGAAATTACTACTTTAGTCTTGCTGGCATTTTGCAAGTGCTATAGAGTCGATTAAATTAATTTTGTTTTGACACAATATCCTTTATTCTTAAATTATACATTTTATATGATCTTTTTGGCAGAGCTTTTGCTATTTTAGTCACTAGAAGAGAAAAGTATAAGTTGCGAACGATTTTTCAGTTTGTATTTGTAATTTTATTTTTAAAAGAGCTTAGACCATGTGGCTTTTTTCAACAAAACTGGGAAATAGTTGGAGCGGATGTGGCTAGAGCTTGCCTTCAAGTGTTAAATCGTGGTGAGTCCATTTCAGGCTGGAATTCTACACATATTTGTTTGATCCCCAAAGTTAAAGCGCCCAAGAAGATAACTCAATTTAGACCTATTAGCTTGTGTAACGTGGCTTATAAAATTGTGACAAAAACACTAGCTAAGAGGCTGAAAGAATTCCTGAGAAGGTGATTTCGGATTCTCAGAGTGCCTTTGTGCCTGGAAGATCTATAACGCATAATGTTATGGTTGCTTTTGAGCTAATGCACTCATTGAAAAGGAAGA
>CAMOHE010047739.1:28795-85787 GCA_946598075.1 Artocarpus hirsutus
GTGGCTTATAAAATTGTGACAAAAACACTAGCTAAGAGGCTGAAAGAATTCCTGAGAAGGTGATTTCGGATTCTCAGAGTGCCTTTGTGCCTGGAAGATCTATAACGGATAATGTTATGGTTGCTTTTGAGCTAATGCACTCATTGAAAAGGAAGAACTGTGGTAGGAAAACGTAGTTAGCGCTCAAATTGGACATGAGCAAAGTTTATGACAGGGTGGAATGATTGTTTATTAAACTTATGTTGAACAAATGGGTTTTTTTGAGTTGATGGCTTTCATTAGTTCTGAATAGTATCTCCTTAGACAATTTTTCCTTTCTACTCAATGGTACTCCAGTTGGGAAAGTGAAGGCTAAGAGAGGACTTCGGAAGGGTGTCCTTTGCCGCCATACTTATTTCTCATTTGCACAGAGGGTTTATCGGCGCTCATCAATAATGCAGAGAGGGAAGGGTCTATAACGGACTTTGCTCGTCCAAAGAATGGTCCTAGAATTAGTCATCTTTTTTAGCCGCTGATAATGGTCTCTTTTTTTGCTAGGCAAAGTCAGGGGAGTGTACTCGAATTTAGCAGATCCTCGGGTGGTATAAATCTGCTTCGGGCCAAAGCATTAATTTTCTGAAATTGGCTGTGACTTTTAGTCCTAATGTGAACATGGAGGAAAGAGAGTCTCTGGGTTTGTGAGGGCTTGGGGCGGCTCAGTTTCATGATCGTTACTTGGGGTTACCAACATTAGTGGGAAGGAATAAGAAGCAGACATTTAGTGTAATTAAGGAAAGGGTTAGGAAGAAGCTGGAAGTTTGGAAACGGACAGTTGTTCTGACAAAGGCAGCAAGGAAGTATTAGTTAAAATAGCTTGTTTGATAAGGTTGGTTCTCATCAATTTTTTGGTTAAAAACAATGTAAAACTCTCACATGTTATAGTACACAAAAAAAAAATTACTATAGTGTAAAGCCCTCACATGCTACTGTGTTTATAGTTCTAACCAATAGCTCTAACCAACTTTTCCAAACAGACAAAAACAAGTGGCCTTAGCAATGCCAACGTACACTATGAGTGTATTCAGACTCCTTGGCGGTTTGTGCAATGATCATCACAGTTTGATAGCACAGTTTTGGTGGGGAAGGGATGAGTCCAAAAAGAAGTTGTATTGGTGGTCATGGCAGAAACTATGTCGTCCGAAGTCTGATGGAGGTTTGGGATGTTGGAATTTAGAAAGTTTTAACCAGGCTCTGTTGGCGAAGTAGGCATGGTATTCAAAATCCCAATTTGTTGGTGGGGTGAGTTTATAAAGCCCGATATTTTTCTACTAACAGTTATTTGCAAGCTCGAGCTGGCAGCAACCCATTCTACATTTGGAGGAGCCTTCTCTGGGGATGATAACTGTTACTTTTAGGATTAAGATGGCGAGAAGGGGACAACACTTCCATTAGAATATTCAAAGACCCTTGGATACGAAGACCACACTTATTCAAGTCTGTTACACCAGCTACTATTCGGACCTGCGATTGATATGTGGCTGATCTTCTGAACTTGGAGGGGGAAGTTTGCCTCGGATGGAACTTGGATCAGCTAAAAGAGACCTTCCTCAATGTTGACCTTGAAGTCATCGAGAGTATTCCATTAAGTATGTACCGTCGGGAGGATAAATTGGTGTAACATTTCGATGGAAAAGGAAGATACACTGTTAAGTGTGGCTATTATAGAGCTATAAAGCTATCTCAAGAGACGGCCTTTTCAAGTGGTGGTGCTAAACAGAGTGGAAATTGCTTTAGAACTTAAATGTTCCCCATAAAGTGAAAATATTTGTCTGGAGGGCCTACAACAATATTTTACCTTCTTGGTCTAACTTGGCTGGTAGAAGGGTAAATTGCTTGGAGAGCTGCAGACGATGTTTAGATGGTAAGGAAACAAATTTTTACGCTCCTGTGTCCTGCGATGCAGCTATCAGAATTTGGTGTGAAAGTATTTTTTTGAAGTATCTATCTCAATTCACAGGCTTTAGTGTGGATGGACTTTTATCATGTATTGCAGATTCTCTTAAAAGAGAAGAGGTTGAGGTGTTCTGTGTTCTTCTTTTGTGAGCTAACCGGGGATTTTGCTTCATTCCATTTCTGACCAAGCCAAGAGCAACACAGCTCAAGGCAATTCTTAACTTTCTGAGCCACCTCCTTCATGGCCTTTGCAGACACTTCTAACTCCCTTGAACTTGTCGTCCTCACAAGACTTGGCATGAATTCTACTAAAACCCTCGCTGCACAAAATATATTAGAGAGAAATTGGATCTCCTTGTTGGAGTCTTCTCCTCAGAGTGACTTGGCCGCACGGGCCTCCATTCAATAGAATTGTAAACACAGGGAAGCAAACACATGCTAACAGCCACCTAATCTACCGACTCTCGAAGTCAAAACAAAGGACCTTTTCCAAGAACTTTTAAGTAAACCGGGCATAAGCTTTCTCCATATCTAACTTCAAGAACATCATACAACCTTTCCCTGGTTTCTTACTCATTGAGTGCAATGCCTCCTGACTGATAATAGTATTGTCGGTAATTTGTCGTCCTCCCATAAAGGCCGATTGGAGCAATAAGATGAGATTTGCGAGTAATGACTTGATTTTGTTAGGTAGAAGCATAGAGATAACCTTATAGACAAAGTCGCAAGGGCTTATCAGTTGGTAGTCCCCGGCCTCTGAAGGAAGCTCTTTCTCAGGGATAAGAACAATGTTGGTATAATTACGAAAAAGGCAGTAAAACTCATGTAGTGAAAAAATCTTGCACAATAGCAACTACATCTTTCTTAATGACGTCCCAATAATGCCGGCAAAATTAACCCGAATACCCTCCTTGATCTCCTTTGCTGAAGGAATAGCAACAACAGCATTATTCTCAGATGCCTAGATATTTTGCGGTATTACACTTGAAAGGTCCTACGGAGGATTAATATCTTCATACGAGTAGATCTCTTAAAACTTATTAACAAAAATATATGCAATCTCTCTCCTTGTCTTTCTAAGCTCCTCCTCCTCATCGCATATAGCACCGACCTAATTTTGCCTCCACCGGACAATAGTGGATGCATGGAAGATACGGGTTCTATGATCCCCTTCCTTGAGCCAAAATATTTGTGACTTCTGCTTCCACAGGAGCTCCTCCCACTCCAACCATTCATTCAGGTTCTCTTTTGCTGCCCGCCTCACATACTCGGGTTATTCATAACCTTTTCTTTAGCTACTTCCTCAATTTGACCATGGGCTTTACTTAGCTTATGCCTAATGACCCTAAAATGCTGCCTACTCTAATCGGTCAAAGCCCTTCGGGAGAAGCTAAGTCGGCTGACTAACTGGATAGAAGGCATCCTATCATGCAAAAAGGCCCAAGCATGATGAACTATAGGATGACTTCTGTGATCACCGGTCCACTCCACCTCAAACTTAAAAACCTCTTCTGAAGAAATTCTCTCCATTAGTATCAAGCAACAACAGGTTGTGGTCTGAGAACGTCGGTGGGAGGACTTCAGCACAGGCTTCAAGGAAAAGTCTTCTCCAATCATTATCTAATAGGATTGTATCAAGTCAAGTCTGAGCCAAGAACAAGCCTATATTACCATTCGAACACGTAAATCTTCCACCCCTAGAGCCCAAGTCACTGAGCCCCAGGCTGTTAATCGCTTCAATGTAAGGCCTAGAGGCCCGTTGATCACTGACACTTCCACGAACGGAACAACGTCCCAATTGCTCCAAAGTATTGCTCGTGTCGCTAATGAGAACCCAAGCCCCTAGTATTGAATCACAAACCTGCTGCACACGGTCCTAGAAAGTAGCTCTTTCTCTAGGACTAGGAGGATCGTAAATCGCGGATAAGGAACATTGAATCTTTAAAATGAAATTTATGATGTTTTATTTAAACTTTTGTATAAGTTCTAAAGTTGATTTAGATTAACTTTTCCAAGAAATCATATCTTTTATTAAATACTCTTTTGAGAAGACAAAACTTTTCCGGCAGATCATATAAATATTTTTTAAAAACAACTTTTAAATTTAAGAAGCTGAAAGAAAGAAGCCTGCCAAAAGGAGCATAGAACTACAAGTCAAATATGAGAAGCGGAAAAAAAGATACTTGGTTGCATGTGAATTATGGAGAGAAATGGAAAGATTTTGATTTATTACAAATTGCTATTGGGCTCCATCATAAAATTACATGATGAGAAATTTTCATCCTGTCATTGGTTCTAAAATTTGGTTTCATTAAATGGAGCTTAAAAAAAATATAATGGTTCAAAGGACGTAACATTATTAGGTTTCATTTTACCTCTTAGATCATCTTTAGTACAAATACACAATGCAATGTCTAGCACAAAAAGTGTAAAAAAATAAATATTTGATCTATTATTTTATTTTGTTCTCGAATACATGACATCATCTTAAATATTATATCTACTTTTTATTTTAAATATTAAGTTTTGGACCTTGCAAAAAGAAAAAAAATTACTTTTAAATAAAAATTAATAATGTGGTAATGCTTAAATGAAAAAGATAGTACATTAATCAATAGCATCAAAATGTCAAAATTTAATACATGGTATACTTGGTGTCAAATTTGACACATGAAATAATATATATTACTTTAGCACGAAAAATTACATTTGTGTTTGTGAGTGGTTTTTCTACTCAAGTACAAAAGTTGAACATTAAAACGTTAATTTAGTTGCAGTGAAGGTATATATGTTAAATTTGGCACTTAACATAGTATATATTAATTTAGTATCAATAATTACATTTTTTGGGAGAGTGATTTTTCAACTCAAATTCAAAAATTAAATATTGAAACATTAATTACGTTGCAATGAAGGTGTTATTATACATCATAAAAACCTATTAACATATTGGGAGATTTGAGTAAATAGTATTTTTATACTAAATAATTGAAGCAAAATAATAGGTTTTAAAAATCTATTATAAATAGTAGTAGATAGAAAATTTATCTAATAAATTATTTTTTTACTTATAGTAAATAGACCTTTTTCCTAGTAATTTTTCTATTTACCTAGTTTCAAAGCTTGCTATTTATTTACAATTAGTTTTATAAAAGTATTATTCACTATAATTTTTATAACAATACCAGCTAAAGTTTACAAAAAAATGGCCTTGTAGGCCCAAAAGCCTTTATGAATGAAGCGAAAGCCTTTAAAAAGCCCAATGTCCAATAAAGCCTAAAATACATTGAGAAAGGAGAAAGTTAGAGAAAATGTTTCCTTTTTGAAACTAGTGGTTTAATTATGCCCTTCTAACCCATTTCCGCATTTTAATTGTAGTTCAAAATAACCATACTACTAGTGACGAACCCACAAATTTTATTTAAGGAGAGCTTGAGTTGAATAAAAGCTGTAGATAGGTTTAATAAAGACTGAAAAATATATTCATTTTTTTTTTTTTGCATTTACATTAATTTGTAATTCTTTTTATTTGTTTTTCTTCACATATATAAACTTAAAGTGAAATGACATGCTTTTTTTGAGATTTTTTATTTAAAATTATAATGGATGCAAGCAAATAATAATAATAATAATAATAATAATAACAATAATAAAGTATAACTAAAAGTAATAGTAATGTGTGACAAAACTTTTAAAATATTTATGTAAAATCTAAAATTATGAAGAATTAATGGGGAAAATTAAGAAAAGTGCACAAAAAATTAAAAACTTTAGAAAATATATGATGGAACTACTTTAAGCGAGGTGGTTGCTTGATGTTGTAAAAAATTTATAGGGGCTAAATAAGAAAAAACAAGAGACAAAATAAAAAATTTCAAAAAGTTGCATGATAGGCCTAAGGGCTCTTAATTGCCTTCCGCTCTGCATGCCATGCTCACATAAACAACTTTTTTCTTTCGGTCTTGTTGCCCCAACCTTTCTCTCTATCACTTTATCTCCTTTATATCTCTCTCAATTTTTCTATCCATTTTCTTTTTGATTTCTTTTAGCCTCTTTCTCTTTCTCTTTTGTTCTTTTTTCTCATGTCCTCATCCACTCTTAGTCTCTATCCCTTCCCTCATTCTATCATAGTCTCTCTTTCTTGTTTGTTGCTGTCGAATGTGTTGAACTTGCTTAGCTTCCAACAACATGAGCGCATATTGATCGACATTCTACAAGCATCATGCCACTCGAACGTTTCCAAATCCAGCCTTATAATACTAATCATCAAGCAGGAAAAGCTAAAACAAAAAAGGAGTGAAAACTTTGATCCGTCGATCATCAGGATGTGGTTTCCCGATTAATGGACCAAATATGAGACAAGATCATAGGCATTATAATGTTGGAATAGTAGGGGATCTCGCTTTGCAAGATTTGTCGACATTTCTGTGGCATTACACAAATCTTATATGGCTTGATAACTAGAGAAGCATAGGATCTTTGCCGCAGTGTCATGTGATTGATAGGTTTCAAAGGGAGTACCAAATTAAACTTTGTAAAAATTATGGTTGTTGCTAAGTATAGTGTCAGCGAATATCATTTCTATAGAAGATTGGTTCTAATTAATTAGTTATCGACTCTAAAACCTAAGACACACTAAGACTAAATACAAGATTGGGGTTTTGAATTTAATTAACTAAACTACCAAATTAAAGAAGACAAAAATAAAGAAATTAAAGCAAAAAAATTCAAAACTTTGTAGATAATAATAATAAAACTAGTTAAAGGATCATTCTCTACCACTGAGCAATAATTATTAAATTAATCACATCATTATCATCAATTCTGTATTGTAACTACCAACTGTAAATAACAATAAGCTCTACTATTCCAATCTTACCTTACTGTGTCGTTTATTAAAACAACTTATTTATTAAATCTCTTTCTATTAAAAAATTTAGAACAAGCTCTTTAGATTCAGTTCAATAGAAGTATTAAGAAAAGAAACTAAGCAACAAATACACAAGTTTGGTTCATTTAACTTTAGATTATATTCCACATGCAATCATACAAAAACTTTACTATAATTAATTACCACAATTTGCTACTAATAGTTAAAAAACAAGAGAATTATGAATCAAGATTCCTAATCTTATAGTAGATAATTCTCAAGTCCTATTTACTTATGCATCTAAATTTAACAAGAACATAATCATATGCCATAATTATGGAAGAACATAAACATGCAATTTCAATTGAAAAATAATTCTGACACTTAATTACATAATCATGTCTAGGGTTTTGAAATTACCCTTGATCAAAAATAAACTTAAACTAAATACATAGAAAAAGAAAAGAAAGAAAGAAAAAAGGAAGAATAATGATTATCATGTTGAAGAGTCTTCTAAGCAATTGATTCTCCTCAATCCACCATGTGAGCTTTTCTCTCATCTATCCTTTGGTCTCCTACACTATAAAAAAGGACACCTTGTAATGTTCTACGATGAGGCATTTATAGGCTCTTAAATTTAGGGTTGAAAAAGGAAAAGTTTATAGCTTTTTGGACCAAAATTAGGGTAAGAACTCGTCCACATGCACAAGAGCTTCAAAAGATGGCGCTAGGGCGTGTGTTTTCTTTATTGTTATAGATTTCCCTCTGCCTAGTGCTAGACCGCCAACTCTTTGGTTCTTGTACTGCAGTGCTCTTATTGCAATCCACAGTGCCCATTTTTCGAGCTATGGTTCCTGACACTTATTAGAAAGTCTCGATGCACTTATGAAATGCTCTTAAATCTATGTTTTTCACCTGGTTTTTATTTATTATCTCAAAATACCTACAAAACATAAAAACAAATAAAAACACAACAAAATTCAAGAAACTATCAAAAAAAAAAAACACAAGGAAAAATGATAGAAAAATATATGAAATTAAACAATTATTGTTGGGATTGGTGTTTTTATAGCATATTGAAAAATTCCATTCGGACATTATAAGATTGAAAGTATTGCATAACTAATAAATAAAATTTCATTTATTCTCTTTTATGTATATTTTGATTTATATATACACATGCATGCAAATATCATAAAGGTTCTAATACTTATGTCTGTAATCATGTATATGAAATGTTTGTAACATAAGGGATATGATTGATGTACCTAGTAAAAATTTTGGTTTACAAGCAATAGATGAAGCTAAACACTTTATCTTATTTGAGATTGTAATATTGTCTATTCCCAATTTCATAGAATAATTTTATCTAGATTATAGCAATGTTGTAATTACTAAATAAAGACATCAGTGTGTTTAGAATATATTAATGAATGGCCATCTTGAAGAGAGCATATACATAGTACAACTAAAGGGGTTTACCGTTAAAGGGCAAAAGTAAAGAGTTTACAAATTGTAGAGATCTATTTATAGACTCAAACAAGCCTCTATCAAGCAATCAAGGATATAATTTTGATTAAATGGTAGATGAGCCATGCATCTACAAGAAAATAAAGTACAAGAAGTGGTCTTTCTATTTCTTTATATTGATGATAGAATATCATAGGTAGTAATATAGAATCATTAACGACAGTCATGGAATAGTTGGCTAAATAATTCCAAATCAAAGACTTGAGATAAGCTGGCATATGTTATAGGTATGAAACTCTTTAAAGATGAGGAGAAAAAACTATGCGTACTATCCTAGGCTAGTAGCACTATTAGAAAAGAAGATACAAAAGTTTTAGAACAACTAATTTTCCACCATTATTGCCAAATCCATAAGCTTGTATTTTTATCAATTGTTATATATAGAATTGCGAGAATGATCCTGAAAGTTAAAAAAAAATTAGTTATGCTGACCGTGGTTTCTTTAGAAATTTGGTTGTGTTATTTTTATTGAGTGTAATTTGCTAGAAAGACAATTTATCATCACAATAATTTTCCTACTAGTTTTTTACTGCTTTCATGGAATTATTTGGTAGCCTGAATCTGTTAGACTAGGTTCTCTAAGAATTAAATGATGTAATAGTTTTTGGAGACGTTTAATCATAAAGACTTTATTAATTATTTCATCTATCATTTTTATCCTCTTTATATTCATTTATGTTAAATGTATTTTAAACAAACTAAAGTTTGAGACTGTCAATTTAAACTTTTAAGATCGTGTATATAATAGACAGATTATGGAGAATACATGAATTTTAAAGATGATGTCTAAATGATAAAGTCTACAATCAAGGGAATAAAGTTGGGCACTTTATTCATATTAAGATTGTTATGTTGTTTACATCCCTAATTGAAAATGGCATGTCTTGGTCATCAGAGTTAGCCTACGCGAGTAAAGACATTGGTATATTGTCATAGAAGATGATATATTAGATCGGAACTAAAGTTGAATTGATTTGATTAATAATTATGTTTGTTGAAATCAATTTACTTTAGAAAATTATATATGTTACTTCTCAATCTTAAAATGAATCAAGGGGACCGTATTCTTGACTTTTGTCTTTTGACGTACCAAATGGTGACATCTTGAATTATATAAAGGTATGTATGCCTGTATATTAGAGATATAACTCTTAATAGACGTTTTGATATGTCATGGACGTTTACCTTATTGGAGTTTTGTAATTATATATAGTTTGAGAGTGAACTTAAAGCTTTAGTGGAGTAGCTTTAGAGTTAATAATTATAAATTGTGCATATCAAGGACAGATCATTTTATAATTTTAGGAGCTTGATCTATATAAGTCCATCGGGTCCCTTTGATAGCTCACATAATTTCCTGTAACGGTCTAGCGTGTCTTTCCGACAAATTGGTAACCTATGTTAATTCTTAAGAGTGGCTAAAATTCGATTAATTGGATTTAATAATTCAAATTAGCTTATTGGTTGAACTAATTTTATAAATTAATTCAAAATCAACAAGTCAAATTATTTCAAATATATTTTATTTGATATGAAATTATCTATTTAGAATTATTTTAATCAGATAACTTGTCTATTGGGATATTTAAATTAAAATTAAAGTTCTATAATAGATACCTGAGTCAAATAAAGTAGAATTTATCCATTAGATTCGAATGGGTGAATAAAGATAATTCTTTGAATCTGGAAAAATACATAGACGTGTCTCCCATGATAGTTCAATCGACGAGACATAGTGTAGGCTAGTCGACCGGGCCCTACCACATCTGCAATCCAAGGCTAACCTATTTTCACTCTAGAAGTTGATCCAAACTCAAATTTTTAAAGCTTAATCTAAAAAGAGTGAGTCCCAATCCGACTAATATATAAAGGGAACAAATTTCTATTGTTTCTTAAATCACTTGAGGAATTTAGAAAGAGTATCATGATGAGAGAATCTCTAAAACTCTCATAGGGCTATTGTTCAATATCCTGAACTTTAGCTCTTGGTTTTTTCAAGTGGTTGGAAGGAGAGTTGCCTAAGGAAAGACTAAACAAGGTGTGCTCACTCGTATTCCAATCGTAAAAAGAAAATAGCAAAGAAAACCAATTAATTGTGGCTTTTTCGTTAGCGGTTTTCTTGTGGTGGTTCTAATAGAAATCTTCCCTATTTAAAAACATGGTTTCCAATCTAAAAGAGGTGTGTAAGATCTTTAATTAATTTATATACATAACATGTCCAAGTTGTTATTTGGGAAAAGGTTTTAAATAAAAATTTTTAAATTCCCTTGTGTATTTGTTTTCCAATATAATCAATATAGGAATTTTCTATGTAATTCTTTTCAAAGATGGAGGAACTTGAAGGTTAAAGATGATGGAGAAATAGCTAGTTTGTTTAACTTTTATTAATTCTAGTTTTTTAATTATCTTGTGCTTTTTTCTATTCTTTTTTTGCAAGAATTAAATTAAGGTGCCAATAAAACCTTAGCAAAACCACATGGCCACGCCTACGTGCCATAGGCGTAGACTAAGAGGAAGCTGCTTGTTTTGTACATGCAACAGAGAGGAAGAAGAAGCACTAGGTCGTGGTCATATTGCCATGGCTACCTCCACCTCTTCATCACCATAAAGGTGGTCAGACCTCTTTTGCCATTTTCTATGATTCAAATTTTAAAAAATTTAAGAATTGATAATTCTTAAAAATTTAATTTGATGTAAGATCAACTTATAGTATTTTCAAATAATTACTAATATTTTCCAAATATGAAAGAGTTTACAAATTATCCAAATATAATCTTGGAGATTTAAATAGGACTACGGAAAGATTCTCAAATCTTATTTAGATCTTGAAATTATTTTAATTAACTTAATCCTACAATAGTGAGAGGAATTTAATACTTGGATAAATGTTATTCATTATTAAATTTCTTGCTAATTAAAATAAAAGTGATTTAAAAATATATTTCAAAGAATATTGAAAATGTACGTAATTAATTAATTGGGATCACTATTTTAGAATTAGAATTAAAATTAATAAAATTAAAGTTTTCAAAGAGTTGTATTACTTAGGTCTTTCTATCAAAACTTGTGGGAGCACCAAAGGAAGAGAATTAATAACAACCGAGAAGAGGACACATAAAGAAAATGGTGACTTATAGATCACCACAGTTTTCTTTTAGTTTCTTTGATTTTTAGGTGGAACCATGGTATTATGGTTGCGATCAATTTTATGCATTTTTGTTATGTTTGATAACATGTTGATTATGCTTTGATTGCCATGTTTATAATTATTGATAACATGCCATATAGGATAGTAAGTGCTAGTCATAATAACATGTTCATGCATCATGTAGTTTTAAGAATCTAATATAATTAGTTACCTTAAAACTGAGCATCAAATTTTATTTAAAAGTTAAAATAAATTTAAGAAACTATGTTATAAAAATTGAGTGGCTGTGGAAATCTGATAATAAAAGATTATATTGGTTGCGCCTTTCATGTGAGAATCTCATGGTCTCTACTATTGTATGAGAAGAATGATGAACGACCTACTCCCAAAAGCTATTTTTGCTAAGCTTTATTTACCTCTCGAAAGGATAGTTTCCCCAAATAGTCATTAGCTTATGATTGACCGACCCTACGACAACACTTAATGGGAGAAAATTAATGGGGTGCGAAACAATGATTGTACACTCAACATGAACCTATCAATATATTTGTAGATTGTAGTTGATTTCTATAGCCAATCATGAGATATTACGTGGCTAGATTACCCAAGACTGGCCTAGCATAGTAAGTGGGTTGTGAGATTGCGTACAATAATTTGTATACCCATGGATACCGTTGTTAACTATTGTAGTGATATATTTTCTTAGGTTTCATACATCTATGTATTTTTGCTTTACTTGCTTTATGTGTAATTTACTAAATCATAATTTTACGATGTTTATTATCTATCTTTGTTTTACTTTATTTCCATTTATAATGCCTTTCAACCCCTTATTTGTTATCTTCAATCAAAATAAACTAATTGATGAAAACTTTGTCAAACAGAAATGCAACTTGGATGTTGTGCTTACTAGTGAAACATATAGATTTATGCTGCTAGAAGAGTGCCTACCTAAGCTTGCACCAAATGCGTCTAAGAACACCAAGGATGCATATGATAAGTAGATCCAATCTGATGACATGGCTCTGCTACATGTTGACTTCTATGTCCAACATGTTACTGCAAAAAAAAAAAAATCTTGAGACCACTATTGATATTAATGTGTCACTTCTAGCCATGTTTAGGGAGCCTTAAATGTGTACGTGGTTGGATGACGTTAAAGCTATTACGAATAGACGCATGAAAGCAAATACTTTTGTAATGGAGCATATGCTTTAAATGATGAGCTTCTTCAATGAAGCATATATTAAGGGCTTGCAAATCGACCAACAAACTCAAGTTGGTACTCCATGACACATTTATCCTATTCAAGAGTAACTATGTCATGAATAAGATGCACCTTAAGCTCATTGTACTTACGACTAAGCTCCAAACCTTTGAGAGTATATTGAAATCTAAATTTGGAAAGGCTCATATGGCTATTGCTAATTCTTAGAAGAAGAAAAATAACAAAAAAGGAAGAATAAGAACAACAACAACAATGACAAGGCAACCCTGAACCAGAAGAATAAGACTACCAAGAAGAAAGAAAACCCAGAGAGCAAAAGAAAATCTCTCCATTATAAGAAAAAAATGTTAACAGAAGAGGAACTGTAAAGAGTTTCTTGCTATGATAAAAAGTATGGTAGTTTTTTCAAACATGTTTGGTGGAAAAATCTACTAATATCTGGATTTTAGATCCTAAATCAGTATGAGTCATCAAATTTTATTTTAAGAATAATAAATTTTTAGTATT
Source organism: Artocarpus hirsutus (assembly GCA_946598075.1). Taxonomy (NCBI): domain Eukaryota; kingdom Viridiplantae; phylum Streptophyta; class Magnoliopsida; order Rosales; family Moraceae; genus Artocarpus; species Artocarpus hirsutus. The sequence continues at coordinate 42,011 of CAMOHE010047739.1, forward strand.
AAATAATTGCTACAATGTACCTGGTATAAACAAGAATTTGATTTCTCCTTCCATTTTGACCGAACACTATCCTATTTTTATTTCTTTTAATGAAAAAGTTTCAATTTTAAGGGTAATATTTTGATATGTTTTAATGGTACTAAGATGAATTTATCTGTTATAACTCTTTGTCCCTGTATAATACATAATATCAAAATTGTGCAACAAGATGAACTAAGCCTTAAAAGATAAAAGTTGCAAGAAGACACATACCTATGGCACCTTAGACTAGGTCATATTAACCTAAATAGAATAGAAACGTTACTAAAGGATGGACTTCTTTGGGAGTTAAGGTTTCAACCTGTACCAACTTGTGTGTCTTGTTTAGAAGGTAAAATGACCAAGAGATCTTTCTCAATGAAAGGTTATAGGGCTAAAGATCTTCTTGAGCTAGCACACTCGGACGTTTGTAGTCCAATGAATGCATAGGCACGTGAAGGATATAAGTATTTCGTCACGTTTATTGATGACTACTCTAGATATAGATATGCATACCTAATTCCCAACAAATTGAAAACCTTTACAAAGTTTAGAGAATTTCGAGCAAAAGTTGAAAAACATTAGGTAAGCAAACCAAACACTTCAATCAGATTGTGGAAGGAAATACCTAGATAATGAATTTAAGAGTCATCTTAAAGACAACGGGGTTTTGTCATAACTCATTGGACTAAGGATGTTAAAGAAAAATAATGCTACAGAGAGAAGAAATAGCACTTTACTCGATATGAGAAGATCTATATTGAGCTATTCATCACTTCCAATATCCTTTTAGAAATATGTTCTACAAATGATAGTTTAATTGCTTACTTTAGTTCCTTCAAAATTTGTACCTAAAACTCCACATTGATTATGAATTGGGATTAAACCTAAGTTACACCATTTAGACATGTGGGGTGTCTAGCTCATGTTAAAAATCCAAAGGTGGATAAGTTAAAATCGCATGTATGTATTTTTTGTAAAGTATTCAAGAGTTATGTGTAGCAGTTCTTTCTATATTACTCAAGATAACAAAGTGTTTGTTATGAAAAATGCAATGTTTATTTGAAAAAAAATACATATATGAAGGACTACAGACCACAAAGGAAAGTCCTCCTCAACGAATTAGAAGGAGATAAGAAAGTACAACAGAGAGTTATGAAAATGATATGATCATTCTGTGAAACCATTTCATGAAAATGAGACCACCTTTAGACCAACAACAGAGAATGTCATTTCGTTTTATGAGTGTTGTTAGACAAGAAGATCGATACATTGGAATTAGAAAAGATAACATAGAAGTCTCTTACTAGAATGTTGATGATCCTATCTTTTATAGTCAAGCTATGAGGGTTGTTGATTCAAAATCATGGCAAGAGTCAATAAACCAAGAAATAGATTCAATGTACATCAATAAATTTAGGAACTTGTTGATGTGCCTAAAAAGATTAAGCCTATTGTTGTAAGTGGATTTATAAAAGAAGGATAGAGGTAGGTAAGAAAGTAAAAACTTTGAAAGTAAGGCTTGTAGCTAAGGGTTACACCCAGAAAAAAAGGAACTATTACAAATAAAACTTTTCTACATAGCCATGCTTAAATCAATTCGAATTCTCTTATCCATTGCTGCATATTTCAACTACGAAATTTTTGACAAATGGATGTCAAGATGTCATTTTTGAATAGTCATCTTGAAGAGATCATTTACATGGTACAATTAGAGGGGTTCCTGGTGAAAGGGTAAGAGTAAAGAGTTTGCAAATTGTAGAGATCAATTTATAAACTAAAACAAGCCACTAAATCATGGAACATTAGAATTGTCAAGCAATCAAGTCTTATAGTTTTGATCAAATGATAGATGAGCCATGCATCTACAAGAAAAAAAAGGACAAGAAAGTGGTCTTTTTAGTTATCATATTGATATTTTTCTAACCAAATGTAATGATATAGAATCATTAATAGCACTCAAGGAAAAGTTGGACAAATGATTCTTGATGAAAGACTTGGGATAAACTAGCTACATTCTAGGTATCTAACTCCTTAGAGAGAAAAAGAAAAAGCTATTTGTATCATTTCAAGCCTTGTACATAGATAAAATACTTGAGAAGTATTATATGAAAATTTTGAAAAGGTATTCCACCTATGAGACATAGGATAACACTTTTAAGGAGATGTCTCCCAAAACTCTTATGGAAGTTGAAAGCATGAAAAGACATCCATATGCATTAGGAGTTGGAATTCTTATGTATGTTATGTTATGTACAAGACCAAATATATGTTATACAGTAGGAATTATTAGCCGGTGCCAGTCAAATATAGGAGAAAAGCACTGAGAGTTAGTGAAGTATATTCCAAAAAGGGTATTCCACCCGTGAGAGATAGGATAACACTTTCTAAGAAGATGTCTCCCAAAACTCTTGAGGAAGTTGAAAGCATGAAAAGACGTCCATATGCATTAGGAGTTGGAAGTCTTATGTATCCTATATTATGTACAAGATCGAATATATGTTATATAGTAGGAATTATTAGCCAGTGTTAGTCAAATACAGGAGAAAAGCATTAAGAGTCAGTGAAATATATTTTTAAGTATCTTCGACGAACAAGAATTACATGCTTATGTACTCAGGGTCAAATCTTACTCTTTCCGGCTACATAGATTCAAATTTTCAATCCAATATGGATTCTAGGAAGTCAATTTTGGGCTTAGTATTTACCTTGAATGGTTGAGCTATAGTATAGAGGAGCATTCAAAAAACTTGTGTTGCTGACTCTATCATGGAAGCAGAATATGTTGCAGCTTAGGAAGCTGCAAAAGTGGTTATCTTGTTCTATAACTTATTAAGAGATTTAGAGGCTATCCTTAACCTTGAGCGAGCAATGATGCTACACTCTAATAACAGTGCAACAATGGCAAATATAAAGGAGCCAACAAGTCATCAAAGAGGAAAACACATAGAGAAGAAGTATGATTTTATCAAAAAGATTATACAGTAGGGAGATGTGACATTTGCAAGGTTGGTTTAGAGAATTACTAGCTGATCCTCTTTACCAAAACTTTAATGACTAAAATTTTGAGAGTCATCTAGAAAGATTGAGAATTTGAGAAATGTCATATAAGCTATAACGCAAGTGGGAAATTGTTAGGGATTGGTGCTTTTATAGCATACTAAAAATTCCATATGGACATTATAAGATTGAAAGTATAACATAACTAATAAATAAAATTTCATTTATTTTCCTACGTGTATATTTTGAGATATATATATATATATATATATATATCATGTGTGTGCGCACATGCAAATATCATAAAGGTTCCCATACTTATAAAAGACCATAATTATGTATATGAAGTGTTCATAATATAGAGGACATGATTATGTATAATTAATATAAATTTTGGTTAAAATCAATAGATAAAGCTAGATACTTTATATTGCTTAAGATTGTAATGTTGTATTTTTCAATTTGGTAGAGTAATCTTATTTGGATTGTTATAATGTTATGATTACTAGATGGAGACATCAGTCTATTTAAAGCACATTAATCTTGGATCAAGATAGAATTCATGTTTTATATAATTTTGTAACAAAAAATTTAAAACTCTACTATTATTGATTATTTTATGAATCATACCTTAATCCTGATATGATTAGTAGACTCACATGATACCTTAATCCTTAATGTTATATATTTAGGATTAAAAACTGTAAGTTGGAGATAGTTTTTTTGGTAACTAGGAACGCTTCTCATAGACAAAGTCCATAAATCCTAACTTGGTAAGATGTTAAAATAATATTCTCATGAATATCAATTCAAAAAGCATTGGATGTAAAGATCTTATTGTTTGATATGGGATATTAGACATTATCTAAAATTCTCATTTATGATTTGTTCATAAAAAGGTGATCCATTAAAGAATTACCAAAACTCATGGACAAATAAATAATTAGAGAGGTTACACGAAAGACAATAAACCTAGCTCTAGTTATGAATTTTATTATGGAGGGCTTTTATCACATAGTAAATGATTATATCAATGGACAACTTTATCGTCAATAATTATATCTAAGATTTAATTAATGTATGTAATTTAAGAATGTCGCTTCAGTTTCAGATAATGGCACAAAGTGAAATTAATAGTTATTATTGATTTAACTACAAGGTAATCAAATTATAAATAATTATTGGAGCTTAAATTATATATGTATATTGGGTCCTCTTACTAGCTCCATAACATTCCTTCAGATTGGTCAATGGAAATTTATTGGATTATGTATGATCAGTAGGGGGCAAAATTGAAAATTCATACATTGCATCACCTACATCGTGTGTGGTGCCAACTGTGATAGAGTTAAGATCCACAAGATCACTAGCCTAATCAACATTAGAGTATACATGCAACTCTAAGGAAGAACTTGATGGAAGTAAAAGACTCTGAGATTCAGTGCTCCAAAGATACCATAAAATATGAAGAACAATAGTCCAATGAACAGTAGTGGGGAAGGTAACAAACTAACTGACTTTATGAACAACAAATGTAATATCTGGGTAGGTGATGGTGAGATAAAGCATGCAACCAATAATAGTGTGATATAAACTAGGATCTGTCAAAGGACCCCCATCAGAAGAGGAATATTGAGCATTAAACTCTAGAGATGTATCCATAGTTTTATTATCAGTACAATGAGCACACTCAAATATGATAGTTATATACTTGGACTAAGAGAGGAGACAACCTTCTAGAGAAGTGGCAACTTCGATACCTAGAAAGTAATGCAAGAAGCCCAAGTCCTTCATTGCAAAACAACCAGATAATTTTGACTTCAACGCTGCTATCCCGTCAACATCATCCAATAATAATCATATCATCAACATATAAAGAAAGCAGAATAAGATCGATGAAGGTATATTTAACAAACAGGGCTAAATCATGATAGTTGGTATGGAAACCTAGCGAAGTAACCATAGTAGAGAACTTCTCAAACCAGGCTCAAGGTGCCTGTGCGAGACCATAAAGAGTTTTCCTAAGCCCACAAACTTCACCAAATTGATGAGAAACACTAAAGGAAGGCATCATGTAAACTTGTTGTTGAAGATCTCTATTCAAGAAGGCATTTTTAACATCCATTTGGGAGATATGCTATCAACACATAGATGCAAATGCAATGAGTGTCCAAATTGTAGTAATTTTTGCAACAAGAGCAAAAGTCTCCTCATAATTCATACCATACTCTTGAGAATATCCTTTAGCAACTAATTGAGATTTGCATCTTTCAATGAACCCATCAGACTTGGTTTTGATCTTATAGACCCAACAAAAATTGATTGTTGATTGCTTGTTTACATAGTGGTAAAGGTACCAAATCCCAAGTATGTGTCTGATGCATAGCATTAAGTTCCTCAGCCATAGCATCCTATCAAAGTTGATCATGAATGGCCTCTCTATAGGACAAAGGCTCAAAGAGACAATGAATTGTAGCTAAGAAAGAAACAAAAGAACTAGAATAACAATAACAAGAATAACCCAAATCTGGTAGCTGAGTAGACTTATGAGTACATCTAAGGTAATGAGAATGAAGAGGAAGGGCCATAGTCTCAAGAGCCAATGGTGCAACCGTTGAAGGAAAAGGAGCACCGGGTGTCTTAGAAGTCAAATTACCATTTTCTGTTGAGCCATCAGTAGGAACTCTATAAGATATAGACTTTGAGGTAGGAACAGGTGTGTGTGAAATGCTAAATGGGTCAACATCATTATCAAGAGTAAAGGGATTAATGCAAATAAGATCAGATTTAGTCATATTATTAGAACTAAAAGGAATAGAAAAGTAAGGTATATGCTCAAGAAACATGACATGATGAAAGAAATATAACTTTTGACTAACTGGATAAAAATAACGATATCCTTGTTGATCTGCACTATAACCTAAAAAGAGACAAATTGCAGAACACAAAGACAACTTAATACACTCGACATAGGAATGAAGGACAAAACAAGTAGAACCAAAAATACGTAAGGAGGAGTAATCATGAGCATATCGATAGAAGTTCTCAAAAGGTGAATTGTGTTTGATAGGAATCCTATTAATCAAATAGGTTGCAGTGAGAATTGCTTCTTCCCAAAATTCACCAGGAACATTGGTAGACAACAAAAGAGAACATGGAGTTTCAACAAGATGCCTATGTTTTCTTTCAGCACCATCATTGCGTTTAGGAGTACATGCACGAGTGTTTGATGAATAGTCCCATCTAAAGCAAGTTGATTAGAAAAATCATTAGATGTATATTCCCAGCTTAAATTACATCAAACACACTTAATACCAGTAGAGTGTTGAGTTTTAACCAGAGCTCAAAATGCATGACAAATACCAAGAAAGTCAGAACGTCATTGGACAATGGAATCATTTCCTTACTTGGCTGAGACTTAAGACATATCTCTTCGGCAAAAAGTTCACTGACTATTGAATCCACAGAAAGAAGTGGGCTACGATGCAAAATCAACCCTCAAAATCCCTGAAAATCATCATGAAGAGCCATAAAAAATTGAAACACTTGTTATTTTTCTCTTCGAGTGATGTATGGAGCAAACGCTTGTAATTCTTCTGATTCTATGAGTACCAATTGATTTGAATACTTACATCCTTCTATTGAAAAGTGCGAATATCAGTCTTTGATTGATACTGTCTTGCAAAATTAAACTGTGTGCATGGTCTTACAAGATGCTCCTATACCTTTTTGGCAGTCTCATACTTTGCCAATTGAATGCCTATTGAATACTTACAAAATTATCGATCCAAGTAATAATCTTTGAATTGTTTGCTTCATAAGCATCTAGCAATTCTACATAGTCGGTAGCTTTCTTCTTCGTAGGTTGTTTTGATGTGCCCGATAGATAACCCCATATCTTTTACCCTTCAAAAAATTCTGTCACATAACTCCAATACGAATAATTTTTTCTATCTAACTACAAACTAATAGCTTAAAGAGCATCATCCTAAGCCCCAGCTATGATGAAATGTTCAGATGGCTACGACACGCTACCGTACAAAGTACACGCTCGAAACTGGTAAGAAATATGGACTGTGTAGTCAGACTGGTATGGTGTACGGATGCCAGTGTTAGACTCGTGCGATTTACGGACGGTATGGTCAGACCAGTGTGGACTGTTTCGCCGACTACTCCATGTCTATGGGTCTGTATGGACGACTGGTACAGTGCACATGGGCTGCGCGGATAGACCCAGTACAGGCTGCAAACGCAAGTGAAATCAAGAGTCAATAACCATTAGAATCTCTAATACCATGTAAATTCAAGAGCCAAAACTAGGAACAAAATAAAACTAAGGATTCTTATTGACTAGGCATACTGTAAAATACAACAGGAAATAAGGTTTATATAGATCTAAGGAAACAATTAAAAGACTATACTACCCCTTAGTGACAAAGATTACAAATATAACAAAAAAATAAATAAATGTCTAGTTAAAACAATTCGTATAGCTCTTTGCGATTTAAAAAAAATGGTTCACATTTTTTTATATAAAATAGAAAATTTATTTATTTATCTTTAATGAATAATGAAAAGATCACTATTGTTCACTTACATGTGCATGCACACACACATATATATACAATTTGTAAAATATTATTATCTCTTACCCCTCATTACTTCACAGTTTACATACTATGTTCATGAACATTCTTTGAAGAACTTTTTGAAAAAGGAAAATAGAGGAAAAAAAGCATTAAAACAATCTTTCAAAAATTAATTGATATTTGAAGAAACATTTTTTTAAGCATTTGAAGAAGTTTTGAATGGTTTATTATTATTATTATTATTATTATTAGTAGCTATTTTACCTTGTGTTGTGTTTTATTCAAATTATATGGACAGCCCCTATATCAAAATTAATCACACTAACGCTCCTAGACATAACTCTATTAATTTTGTTTAAAATAACAAGAGTACCATGTTTAACCATTGATCTAAAAAATTGAAATCACAGCCATTCACTTCGAAAAAAAAAAAACCTAACATCTAAACAACCAAACAGCTCCCTCTCACCCACCCGCTAGCCTCCGCCTCCAACCCCTAACCAGCCTCCTCCAGCCCTTCCCTCCTTCTGCCTACCCCCTCCATCTGGCCATCATCCCTGGAGACCCCACCATCGCACCCAGCAAAAGCTGCCCGCCTTTTTCCCGTCAAGCATGACCCTAACAACCCCCCTTCCCATCACACCCAACCCTCCCCAACCCCCCTTAGTCTCCCATCCTCATTTCCCACTCAGACCTAGAAAGAGAGAGAGGGGGGAAGCGAGATTTTTTTTTACATTTTTATTTTTTATTTTAAGATTTTTAAAATTTTAAATCTGGTTTTTATTTTTCTAAAAAAAAAATTCCTTTTTTCATTTGTTTTGTTTTATAATTTTGTTATAACTTTTTAATCTTACAAAAAAATGAGGGAAAGTGATAATTGTAAATATATTTTTCATTTGTTTGGTTTATTCTAGTTCGTTATAATTTTTTTATATTTTTTTTTCTTCTTTTTAGTTATTTTATTTTGATTTTTTTTTTGTCTCCTTAATATTTTTAAAATTTCATTTATGTTTTTTTATTTTACAGAATTGAAAATTTGGATATGGATGTTATATATATTTTGGGAATTAGTTATGGACTTTTTTGAGCTATGTAACTTTAATTTTTAGATTTTATCTTATTTTGGACATAATGCTCATCTTTGGAGAAAAAAGGAAAAAGAAAACAAAAGCATTTTAGTGGATGAAGAATATTTATATCTTTTTAATTATTGCAAATGGAAATCTTTCAATAATATTACTATCAAAAAGGGACTTTCTGAAAAAAAAAGAAAGGGAAAAACAAATATTTTCCATACCATTAGTGTGAAATTTATATTACATGTTTGCTCAAGTTATTTATACTCATTTTTTAATGTCAAAAAGGTAAAAATGTTATTTTTAGGTGCATAAATAGCCAAACAACTTTTTATATATGAAGGCGTATTTTTGACATTTTGAACAAGCTTAACGGTTAACTCACAGTCAACCCTCACCCTCAACTAATAAAGGAGACTTCTCTGTAATATTTATGAACCATCAAAGGTGTCAGTGTTATTAGTTTTAGTCCAAGGGGTGTCTCTATAATTTGGGTAAAACACATAGGTGTTAATGTAATTTATACAATTGGATTTTACCATATGTTCATTGGTGGCCAGGGACAAAGGGAGGGGGTAGGGGGCCATGGCCCTCTAGCCTTTTTTTTTCCTTTAATATAGATATTTGTTTTTTTCTTTAACATATTTTTTCCCTTAATAATAATAATAATAATAATAATAATAGAACAATGACACAAACATTTATATTAGAAACACAAATTCAAATAATACATTAAGTGTGTAGAAGGAACACGAAATTAGCAGAATGCAATATATTATAGACATGATATGGATACATTTGAGACTACAAAGCACTCTGTATGATCAGTTATCCTAGTCATGCATGCGTGGAGAATATAGTGGCATCAATAAACAAAAGATCGCACATTAGATGGGATGCGTTTTGAGAGTACTAGTTACTCCATAATATCAGCCATCCTAATACTAGAGTTAATAAATCTAAAGGTTTTAACAACAACAAGTCACAAAAAAATACAAGACGTGGAAGAGAGCGTTTATTCAGGACACAAGAAACATAGATGAACAAGCTATTGGTAAAACTAAAAGATTATAAGGGGAGGTTCAAATCCAACGACTGCTTCGTACTTTCTTTCTTCTAATCAAGTTTGGACGTTATAGTGTCGGACTTTATATGAATGTTACATTTTGTCTAGTAGCTCTTTAACAGTTGAAGCAATAACAAAAATTTGTCTCCATGACTCTACAATAAAGTTTTGTTGTACAACGTAATGTAAAAACTTTAAAAGACTATCATAAAAAGCCACTTACATTTAAAAGACTTACAAGTTTAAACTGAATGCTCAACAGACTCCGACTACTAACTACGAATAACTCTTCAAAGGTGCCTAAACCATCAAGTCATGCAATGAAAGCATCAAAGTTATGGATCATGTTTTCAAGATGCTTAGAGATGTCTAATAACTCTCTCTTCCTTACCAATGTTTTTCCTACAAAGCTTCCCTTTGGCTAAAAGATGGATAATTTCTACAATATGGCTACCCTTAGAAAGTGTTGTTGTTGCTACACCCCCTATTAACCCAAATTTGCTTTCCTTATAAATCAGATTAATCTTCTAACATGCTAAGACTCGTCCTAAGTGTTTGGCTACTTCTAAGTATAATCTAACTTTACGAGGACTGGAACCATAAAATACACAGATGGTTTCAATTTTCCTATATGAATGGGAGGACGACATGTTTAGTTCATAAGACTGACTGACTCTTTTTTTAACTATTTGATTTTTTTGCTTTTGTTTTAAGTTCGCTTTACCTAAACATTGAGTTCTGAATGAGATCTTAAGGAAGATGGAAGTGCCAAAGGACTAAGGAGTTATGATAGGCAGGTGATAACAGGTAAGAAAAGAAGACAAGATATGATATTGTATAGATGAAAAGTCAGAAAATAAGATATGGACATGTTAGAAAAAGTCAAACCAACCTTTGAATAACGAGACTCAAACTCTGCAACTTTTGACAATTGAAATCAAAATGACAAAAGGCACTCTAACATGATCATATAACTTTATGAAAAACAAGCACCAAATCTAGAACTTTTAAAAAAGTAAGACCCAAATCTTGAAACGTCTAGATAAAATTTGAAAGTTTCAAATATATTATAGTATAACATGTGATACATCTGACAAGATATTATTTTTAAAGGAAAACAATAAAATAAAAACATATACAAATCATTCAACACTTATTCTAACAATCTAAAACAAACAAAAAGTCAAGACATAGATGCACACTTTTTTTTAACAGAAAATAAAAACAAATTATTAAGCAGCCACTACAACATTTCAAAACAACCAACACTAAAACGACCTCTATGGACTGAGGATTTACTTTGTTGGAAAATAGTATGTAGTAGAATTTTAAAAATTTTAAATCAAAGTATTTTCTAAAATACAAGTTTGACATGCTAAATATACAAATTAATGACAGAATTTACATACCTTTTTTATATACTAAAAGCATTAGGAATCTATGAAGAGAAGAACATTCTTAAATAGTCTCAATTAGCTGGTCTTTTTTGCTATTCTTTATCTACAATCAGCGTGTAGGTGATCACACATCGTATAGCTTTACTTCCAGTGGTTCACTTTTCAACCACTTAAGAAAACCTGGAGCTTAAGTTCTTGATTTTAAACAATAGCTCATAGAGAGTTTAGAGTTTCTCTCACTAGAATACGCACAATATGCTTCTCAAATGATCTAAATAACAAAGAAAACTCATCTCTTATTTATAGTGGTCGAATTGAGGGTTAAACCTTATCAGATTATGCTTCAAAATTTGAGTCTTAATCAACTTCTGATGAAAAATGCGTCAAAATGTATATACTGATATTCGTATGTCCAACATGTTGATTTTGGAGAAGTAAATTCCAAAAAAAAAATCTTATTAGAGTGAGAAGTTTTAAGTCTATTAGAGTTATCATTAACCTTAGTGTTCAACAATGAGTCCATCTTAGGTTTAATAACATATAAATTGTTTTGCACCCATTCATCACAAATAAAAGATTTGTTTTTACAAATCACAACTTTGTTATTAAAAGATATTAAATAAGATTCCCTAAATAAATAAACGATAGAAATTAAATTCCTTTCAAAACTCAAATCCTATAATTATCAAAATAAAGATAGACGTCTCTCACTGCTTCAACTAACTCTAAGGATCCATCGCCCATTTGTAACACAAAGTGCTCATGTAATAGACTTCTAGTTTCCTTGAACCCCTGTAGAAAAACACAAACATGATTAGTTGCTCCATAATCTATGACCTAAGTGTCACTTGATTCCTCAAGTAAACAATTCTTAATAACTGAAAGTTCACACTTACCTCCTCGAGAAAGGAAGTCTTTGCAATCCTTTTTTTATGCCTAACTGTCCCACATAAAAAGCATTTGAGCTTCTTCGGATTCTTCTTGTTCTTATTTTTGTCCTTGCCTTTTGCCAGGACAAAAGCCTTCCTATTCTTTGCCCTCTATTTCTTTCCATTCCCTAGGTTAAAATGGGAACCAGATGCAATACCAAGTTAGCCTCACCACTAGCAAGAGTTTCCTTGATTAGATTTTTGAACTCCAGTAACTACTTTATCAGCTCAATCAACATCACATCTTGTCTATTGCTCAAATTATATGAAGCTCTAAATAGGATGAACTCCTTAGATAGAGTCTTAAAAACAATAGTCATCTATGACTAAACAACAATGTCAGCTCCATGGGTTTAAGCCTTAGCGAGGTAACCCATGACTAACATCATATGTTCTTTCATAGGAGTCCTTAGTCTTTGTTTACAGTTTAAGAGTTCCCAAAGAGCCCCTTGTTGTTTCATTAGGGCTTGGCCTCCAAACATGTCTTCTAGATTATCCAAGATCTACTGAGCAATCTCATAATCTTCGTCTTGAGCCTGTAGCATATTATTCATGCTAGCCATAACATAACAGCGGGCCTAATCGTTAGCATCCTTATAGTGATCATACGCTTGGATTTACTTATTAGTAGATTCCCTAGTAGGTCTAGGAGGACACATTATTGTCAGCACAAATTTTAGTTTCTCAAAAGAAAGGATGATGTTCAGGTTCCTTTTCCAATCATTGTAATTCTCACCAGTTAGCATGTTTTTGTCGAGTATTGATGATAAAGCGTTTTTAGACATTTTATCCTATAATAAAGATTCATATACCAAATATAAGTAAACATTCCATAACAGTTTAGTAAGATAACACAAACAAGTAAGCACAAAATTGTGTTTATGTGTCAAAATCTTGAAAGAATCACAATCTTACAACAATAATTCCCAATTCATAATTCAACACGCTGCCTACAGGAGACTTGCCAAATTTAATTAGGAACATGGATCACCTACGATTAATATATGCCATCCAAGGCCCATCTTATCTAGCATAAGAGAGGTAATAACAAAATTAATCTTGAGTGTATAACCATCCTTTCAACTATTTTATCCATGATTTATAATTACCACCTAAGGGTGTACAACGATAAATTATGCTAAAATAAATTATTCTTTCAGAGATCCAACTCGATACATAATGAAATCTTTTCCTAGGAGTCAAAATTACTATGTGCTACTTATGGACCAACGACGGAGGCTTTAGGTCTTTACTTCGAAAATCTTATCCCACTTACTAATTTATAAGTCAAGGTCTTATGTTAATATGTGTGAACAATTTTTAATGAGTGGCACTCCCTATTTTGCATGGCATGTCATCAACATACATGGTAAATCATAATAATGCAGACAAGCAAAATAAAATGCAAAGCTACAAGCAAAATAATAAATAGCCATAATATCATGGGTTCTATCTTAGAGAAAAGAAAATAAAGATTACAAAAGATCAATCGAAACATATTATCGATTCTTCATTTTGTATCTTCTTGTTGTATCATATTCTTAATGTGGCATCCGTCTTCTATTCTTCAATCTCTTATAGATCAAAAGGGGCATATTTCTAGTCATCATAAAATTTCATGTTTCTCAAAATCAAAAACTACACTAAAAAACGTAACTTTTTCAAAAAAAATTATGCTTCGCTGCCTACCTGCTGACCTAAAACATTTGGCCTGCTAACTGGTGTTGAAGCAATGTTTTTATAAAAATAGTGAAAAATTATTTTTAAGCAATTTTTTAATTTTATTTTCAACAATTCAAAAACATAAAAATTTACAAACACAAAAAATAAAACTCCAATCATCTCCATCTTCTAGATCCGTCTTATCTTTGAATAATTATTTTAATACAAATTTTACAAATTAAAATTAAAATAATAAATCCTAGATGGTAATGATAGACCGCTATCTAATTACATGAAAAACTTAGATATAAATTCTAACTTCAAGATGCCATAGCCAGCAAAACTTAATTAATTAAGATAACAAATAGAAATTTAATTAACCATAATTAATTAATAAACATTCACCACATAATCTCATGACAAATTTAATTATATAGAAACCTTAGAGTGCCAATTCTCTAAAAAATTAAATTCAAGCATAAGAGAGAATAAGTTCACATAATTTATGTATATAGCATGATCACAAACCCGTAAAATCAACATAAAAGCCAAGTTCTAATGCTAATTGTTGGAAAATAGTATGCAGCAAAATTTTAAAAATTTTAAATCAGAGTATTTTTCAAAACACAAGTTTAACATGTTAACTATATAAATTAATGATAGATCTTACATACCTCTTTTATATACCAAGAGCAATAGGAATCCATAAAGAGAAGAATATTCCAAAAGAGTCTCAACCAACTTGTCTTCTTTGCTATTCTTTATCTATGATCAGAGTGCGGGTGGTCACACATCATATAGCTTTTCTTCCGATGACTCTCCTTCTAGCCACTTGAGAAAACCTAGAGGTAAGGTTCTTCATATTAAACAATAGCTCTCAAAGAGTTTTAGAGTTTCTCTCAATAAAGAGCTCGCGCTATACTTCTTAAATGATCTAAATAACAAAGAAAACTCACCCCTTATTTATAGTGGTTGAATTTGGGGTTAAACGTTATTAGATTATGCTTTAAATTTTAAGTCTGGATCAACTTCTGATGAAAAACATGTCAAAAACGCGTATACTAATTATTGCATGTTTGGAATGCCGATTTGGGAGATCGGCTTGCCAATCATGCGATAACTTAGAATTCTCATAATATCATATTTTCACCTAGGAATCTTAGATAGAGTCTCAGTTTTAATTCAAATAACTCAATAGAGAAGTTATTTGATTAAAACAATCATATATAGACAAGCCCAAAGTAAATAAAATATTATTCAAATAATTCAACATGTTTATCTTGAATTAATTTATAAAATTAATTCGACCAATAAACTAACATGAATTATTAAATCCACTCTTATCAAATTTTAGCCAATCTAATAATTTAACATAAGACACAAATATATAGGAAAACATGCCATATCATTACAAGATTTATTATGAGCTAGTAAAGGGGACCTGATGGACATATATTGTTCAAGCTCCTATAATTATAAAATACAATATCCTAAATACATATTTTAAAATTATCAACTCTAATGCGACTCCACTAAAAGCTTAGAGCTGTACTCTTAAACTATAAAAAATTACAAAGCTCCAACAAGCTAACCGTCCATGACACATCCCCATCAGATATTCATAATCGGTTTAAGGATAAATTTTGTTTTACCTTTCCTAGTATTTTTATCTTACATTCCATTATCACACCTTTAGAATACTTACTATTCATAAATAGTGTACTATTTGATTACACCTATGTATCCAAATGGTTGAGTGCCCCAGTCTTCCAACAACAAGATAATGCTTATAAAAGAATATCATTAACTTTACAAAAAAGCTATGGATTCCATATTTATAATCAACAAGTCTATGTCATTCAAGAGTCATGTCTCCAGTGTATTAGTATGCATACCATCATTAAATCAGGATATCATTCTTTAGTACATCAAAAGACATAAGTCAATAATACAGGCCCATTAGTTATTTCAAGATTAAGACACAATACATATGATTGTCTAAAGTGAATTGATTTGAACAAATAGAATTATTTACCAAATCATTTCAACTTTTGTCCTGATCCAACATATCATCACCTATGACAATATTCCCATGTTTCTACTCACGAAGTCCCACTTCAATGATCAAGATAAGCCATCTCCTGTTAGGAATATAGACAACATAACAATCTTAGTATGAATAAAGCGCCTAACTTTATTATCTCAATTATGGATCTTATGATTTAGACCATCATCTTTAAGATTCATGTCTTTCATATAATCTTTCCATTATATACACGATTCTTAAAGGTTTAGACTATAGTCTCAAAATTTTGTTTGCTTACCATACATTCAACAAAAACAAACATAAAGAGTACAACATTTGGTATATGAATAATAAATAAACTCTTTATTCATAAAATGTCTCCAAAAACTCACTACAACATTTACTTCTTAGGGCACCATATCTAGCATACTCCCCATCCAATTTCTTATAATCTAGTAAACAGGGTCTTTAAATGTCATGTTCTTGAGGCGCTGTCTTTCTACATGTAATTTGGGAGATATTTTAGAAATTGCATCGTGAACATATCCACTTGGATGTTTCTAAAAAGAAGCATAGAGGTCATCCATGTTCTCTTTAGAAAGTCCTTCCTTGTAGAAATTGTTGATATAAATTCAGGCGAAGTACATTTACCATTACATTTGTTACCAGTGGCGTCATGGCACAAGCTCTTTTTTTTAATCGCACTACAACTAATACCCATACCTGGTGGGCCGACGTCTTGATTGAAATCACTCAGTCAAATCTTTCCTTTTATCAGCATCCCCACATCACTTAGGATGCCAAAACACATGAGGAACCATAGTCGAGCGATCCTATACTTGTATTTATTTTAGAGAACTTTTTGGGAAAATAATAGGAAGTATTTCCTTAGATGTTGGTACATTAGATCTATTAAAAAAAAAGAAAGAAAAATAAAGAGGAGAGAGAAATCGACGTAAAAATTGTAGGTACTTTTCTAGAATTTGAAGTAGATTTAAGGCTTGATGGGTAATCTAGGTGAGGATTAAGAAAAATCGAGATAAAAAACTGTAGAATTCTAGAAAACTTTAAGAGAGAGAAAGAAAGAAGATCTAGAAAGAACGGAGGGGATTTGAGAAACTAGAGAGAGGGAGAAGTTTAGAGAGAGAATGAGCTTAGGGAAATGAGCTTTGATGCACAGTGATAGGATATATAGACATAGAATAGGCACTATATAGGACACATGTTGAGGACATGTGTGAAAGACTGAGTATATATATGTTATTTTTTTAAAATGGTAGGACTGAATTATATTGGGCCAGACCCAATTCGTATGATTAAAGATAGTTTGGGCTAGTTGGGCTAGGTTGGCCTAATTGTTCTTGCAAAAAAATTTGGTCCTCTACCAATAAATCATGGCTCTGTCATTGTGGCACAACTCAACATGTAATATGAATAATAATGCGGTATAAACTTTTTTAAATATGGTATAAATAAACACAACATTTACAAGCATGACATAACATGTAAATTTATAGTAAAGTTGCGTTATTTATTCTAAAAACTATGTGTTTACTTGGATCTCCCTTTTTTTTTAAAACCCAATTTTGCCCACGCCACAAAATGGCTTCCGCAAACGAGCACCATCAAGACTTAGGAGCCCGCCCTTTTCTTTACTTGGCCCTTCGCGGTTTTCTTTCACCCCTCCCCAAATGCGCTTTTCTTCCTTAGCTCCTCTCTCTTTCCTCTGGCGGCTCTAGTTTTTCCTCGATGCCTCGTTCTCTCTCCTCGGTGGTGGCAACGGTGCCACTCATAACGATAGATTGGTAAGGCGCTCCATTTGTTGTTGAGTTATTGCAATTGAAGACTGCTATTATCATAAGATAATGAAAATACAATGTTAGAATATTTTCTTATCTTGCTCGTTTTCTTTATCACTTTTTTGTTCTCCATTTTCCAGAATTTATTTTTTGTGAAATTGAGACCTCTAAATTTGATAATACTGTGCTCAACAAAAGAAAATTTGGAGAACTATTGTGTATCAATTGGATTAACTTTTACTTTCTCTAAGTGGTTAAACACTTAGGGAATTTGATATGAAAAATGGGTAAGAATGTTTTTCTTTTAGCCCTGCTTGTTTATTTCTTCAAAGATTTTGTCTATTGAGCAATTCTAGCTATAGCTTCCTCTTTTGTTTTTTGAGAAAGTTGGAGAGAAAAATCTTAAAATTATTTTATTGACTTAAATATTTTATATTTTGTTAGAAAAATCATGACAAGAAAGGAGGAATGAAGCTCAGTTAGAAAAGAATTCGAGAAAGCATGAATTATGGCTCCAAAGGTAGGTAAGAAAAAAATTACATCCAATCTCAATTTTTATTTTCTTGTTTATGTAGTTTTGAGCTAAGTATCATGTTGTTTTTAATGATTTTGGCTATATTTTATTGTAGAACAACATTTTTACTTTTAGTACTTGAGAGCTCTGGCCCATGTGTTTGTTTATCTTTTTTCTTTGAATATTATTGACGTATGATTATTGCATCTATAGAAAGATAAAAAACTTAAAAAGAATTTTAAGGCTTTGAAGTCAAAAAGTGGGAAGAAATCGAGCAATTTAGTCGTTCAAAATGAAAAAGAAAAGAGTCTGGAGCAACCTAATATAAAGAATGAGGTTGAGTCCGAGTTGGCCTTTTATGGGTGCCATAGGAGATGTTGCTTTACTGTTACACTTAATAATAACCAATAAAAAGTTTGAAACAATCAACAACACTCAGAGAAATATCCCAAGAAACACATCTATTAACATGCAATTTTTTTAAACAACTTACCAGATTTAACTTTTCCTCCTCAATTAGCTCAACGGAACACCCGATGCATTCAACTAACCGACCACATGTAGAAAACTTAGTTTACAAAGACAAATATTTAACAAATACAAACTCACACATATAATGTAAGCACTCTTAACTTTTAATCAAACAACTAATTAAGACATTACGAAGAAATATGGCATAATCTTTAATAAATAACCTAAGAAACTAAAAATCTAAAATACAAATTACATTCAATAAAAATAAGCTCAAAAGAATATATCACAAATAGAACTAGTCTTAAATAAATAAAAAGGCAGAACATAATATATTAAATTTTGTTTGAATTTAAATTTTATTCCATTTCCAATCCAACACTCCTTGCACACACACTCGTCCTTGTCCTCCATCCTATTCAACCTGCATCTTGTCCTTATCTACAACATGATATAAACTAAGTAAGCATAAGCTTAATAAGTTCACATTCCTATCTCACAACATAAAACATTTCATAAAAATCAATATATAAAATCGTAATATTATTCATAGTAGTGCACGAGGTACAAGTTTATATTGAACATATCTTTTCATTTAAACTTCCATATTGAAACATTATTCATTTTATCTTTAGGGACCCAAGCATTGTACCATTAACATCATAGGCACGCCGTCATGAGAAGAATAGGGTAGCAAGTCCCAAAGCAAACATAGCAAGTCCAACCCTTCGGGACATTACAAACATAAACATAGGCTGTGCAACACTTAATTAAACGATACATATATATATATATATATATATATAAAAGCTTTAACATAGCTCGTCATTAAAACATCCTTTAAACCTTCTTGTTGCAACAAGGGTTTTCATGAGAAGACAATATGCAAAAGCAAACCTAAAATTATTATAAAATATATTCTCAAAACTTTTTCATAAACTTTTATCATGTTGCAGGTGAGAATGTTTTTACTTGACTAGCTTGCTTACTAAACCTTAAATCAGGTGACGTTGCCGCGATTCTCGATTTGCTCGCCTTTTGGAGTGTTCATGTCAATCATTCATACAATACATAAAATTAATATTCATGTTCATGATATCATTTAATACCATATTATATCATTATGCATCATTCTTAATGAAACAAAGCATCATTGAGTCACAAACATACACTTAATGTCAAGAAATATAAAAATAGAAAACTTGACCTTTAATTACTTTGAGAAATTAATCTCAACTTATAAGCATGAATAAAGTAGAAGAATTATTCCATAACATAGCTAACATTCATAAACATCATTCAAATTTTCTTTTCTTGAAAATATTAATCCAAAATACCTTTCCCCAGTTTTCAAAACATTCAAGTAAATCTATCAATCATAAAAATTGACTAACCTTCAAGGATTCATAACCCTATATCTTTGAATTCACATTCAATTAGAGTATGAAAATTTACAAGAATAAAGCTAACACTTATATATAATGCTTAGTTTTTCTTTAGCCATAAAAATTTCATTTGTTAATTAAAATAAATCATACAATTCATACCATAAAATCTGCCAGAAATGTCAAAGCAAAGAGTAGTCCTAATTAAAACTTATGTATTAAATTATTTATGCCTTAAAATAATTTATAAAAATTACTATATATAATAGACAAATAAATCATAACATATCCAAAATTCGGCTTCAAATAAATTCTAAATAATTCAAAATACACATTCAAATCCAGAGTTAATATTAACATCAGATGTGCTGAACAGCGAACATGTTTCATTCAAACATTTTTATATAATCAAATATGTATAATATGCCTTTGATTTTTTATGTGACATGCTTAACATATAGATAAAGACTATAAAAATATTAAATCATGTAAAACATGTTTAAAGAATGATTTATCATCTTGCAATTTACATAGAGCATATTAAGTACACATTTATAACCACTGAGCACTTGATAATTAATGAATTTTATCTTAAAATATAAAAAGGATATGAAGCTAAAAATTTATAGACATTGAGTTAACATATCAATAATGATTCATTATTTTTTACAGAATCAAAAGATGCCTTTTGTAATATAAAACAGACTCTACAAAGCACAAATATAATTTTGTCAGCAAATAAAATGTCATGAACAATGTTTCATTGAAAGCTCATAACCCTAAAAATATTTTGAACTAAAATTTATGAAAAATCCTAGATATTTGTAACATATATATACACCTTATATCCAAAAATTGGAGAAAAATAAAATCATGTGTTTTCGAAACATTACTAGCCACCTTACCGATAAACTGAAAACCCTGAAATTCTCTTATCATACTCTAACAACAAAACCTTATTTTCATGAAATTTTATGATATCATATGAACCTAAATTCTTTCAACCATAAAATAACATTATTATAATCAACGTAGTAAACAAAATAATTTATTTTTCATACAAACATACTTGCATACACATTCACAACATAAAAGAACAATTTTCTAACAAGGTTTGTCACAAAAAAAATATATTTCAATAACAAAAATTTAAAACCTTGAAAACCTTTAAACCATATCTTAAAGTCTTATGTTTTCTTCAACAAAGACAAATACTTGCATACAAAATCTCCAAAAAGAATTTCTTTTACTTTGGCTTGAAAGAAAATAAGGGTAATGAATTCTTGGCATTGAGAATTAGAGAGATGATGGAGGCTTTCTTGGAGAGATTTTTTAGAGGGGGTAAGGGAGAGAATTTTCTTTAGCTGAAAATTAAGAGAATGAAGGCTTTGATAGCTTAAAAGTATATTTATAGGTTTATGAAAGATAAGAGATTAAATAAGTGCAGAAAACCCTAATCTTAATCTAATTAGGTTCACCCCCCCACCCCCCCCCTGCCGCCCCTCCCTCTTTTTTTTTTTTAAATGAGGTAATCCTAATCTAATTAGGTTCCCTTTTTTTTTCTTTTTCCTTTTTCTTTTTTTTTTCTTTTTTACATTTCCTCAAGTAAACGTTTCTTAATATAATATAATATAATATATTATATTATATATAATATAAACTTCTATAATTATAATATAATATAAATAATATAATATAATATAATTATAATACATAATTATTTATGCACAACAATAATATTTACTCCTATGACTCCAAAAAAATATCAATTTACACATTATTTTTTTAAGCACTTTATATTATCTAATTTTTTAACGCAGTCATAAAAATATTACACACATAATTATCATAACATCATAAATGTTATAAAGATAAAAAAACATGTAATAAAATTTATGCCATTGTCAAGAATATAACTCTAGGATAGATGTAACTCCAGAGCATCATAAAGTATAAATTTAGAGTAAGTTGATACTCTTAAAAAAATAAATACTTTATACTTATCATTATTTTTGACATTAACATCTCAAGCACATTGATCCCTTGTGACCTTCACCTATGACATTACTAAACAAAAAGTTAATTAACTTAACATAAATAATAATAACACTTAAGATATCACGTTTTAATGTCAAATTAACCTAAGTATCTATAAAAGAAAATAGCAGGCGTTACAACTCTCCCCACCTTATAACAGTTTTGTCCTTGAAACTTAAAATAATTTTAGATAGTGGGCTTCATATAGCCTCCTTCTTTTTGTAATTACACCATAAGACTTTAACTAATGCGATTTTCTTATTTCTCAAAGTCTTGGTCCCAATCTCATATCTCTTTTCTGTATAGCTTTTTTAATCTTTTGATGTCCTAATAACTCTTTGACTAGAGAACTATCTTTGTTCCTTAATATTTTCTTTTTTAACCAAAGACATAGTGGGCTTATCCTTGTAAATTATATTCTCTCAAACTTCTCATTCTTTCTTTTTGGCAAAAGAACATAGACCCGGTATATACTTCCTTAGCATATGAACATGAAAAATGTTGTGTAAAAATTTAGGATATTATATCCTTCCCTCTTACTAAGTCGTCCTTGAAATACGTGTAGTAATGAATATGTAGAGAAATTTCTAATCCTTTTCCTTAGAATTCTTTCTTTCCACATAAAGTTTCTTCAAAAATCATTTCTAATTAAAGTCTCATATATCCAACTAACAATATCATATATAATGTTTGAATTCTCTTCTTGTTTCTCTGTCTATCATCTTTCAAAGAAGTTTAACTCTAAGTATAACATTAATTCTCTTTCTTTCCTTTATATCTCACATTTCTTGTACAAAAACTTGTCTTTAATCACATGCCAAAAGAAAATAGTACTCTAGGAACCCTTTACTTTAAAATATGCAAATGATCCTAAAATATTTAGATTGAACTTTAAGATACACAGCAAAACATCATGCGCTCTAATAAATCTACTAGCACATCCACTCATTTGTGAAATAACCAATCACGTTTATAATAGTGAAAATACACCATACTTGAAACTTTATTTTCTTTTCTACAAATTTCACAATAGAATATTAAACATTGCTTTTGAAATATCACGTATCATCATAAAAATTTTAGGCTTACTTTGTCAACCTCTCCTCAACCAATATCCTCTAAAAAAAGAATTGACTCATATTTAATCTCTAGTCTTCTACATTAATAATTCTAGAATATTCCATTGAAGTCTCTACTAATTCAAAGGTAATCCATAAAAAGAACTATGGTGTGTGATCTCTATCATATCATGTTATGGACCATTTAATTTACTAAAATATTATCATAAATAATTTTCTCCTAAAGTAATCCTCAATAAGTCTCAAACATTCGTATAGTCAATCCTTTTGATAACATGCATATTTTCAAAATATCTTTCACTTAAAGAAATTACTATAGAGATCTCACATATAACTTTACAAAATCCTTTTTTTTAACCTTGTATAATTCTTAAACTTGTTCATTAAAAATCCATAACTATCATTACACTTCTCTTGAGCTACATGTCATTCATCAACTCCACAATAAATATTTTCTTTAAGAAAATAATATAATCTCATAATTAACCTCTTATCATCAAACTTCTTCATTATCAACTTTTCCATTATATATAAATAAGGAGGTAGAGATCGTTTCTTGCTCCGAGCAATAAAAGTTTGGGATTATAGACTCCTAAGTAGTTTGGTTATAATCATAACAAATCTATCCAAAGATAATATACTAAAAGAGAAGAATCTTATACTTATTTGGAGAACTTGAAACTGATGTGTGGCAATGCGTATTGGAAATGAAAACCCCTCTAATACCATAATCTATAATGCCCCCACACGGGCGCCACAGGATACGTTGCTTTTACCATTGAACTTAATAATTATCGATAAGAAGTTCAAAACAATCAACAACACTCAGAGAAATATCCTAGGAAATACTATTATTAACATGCAACTTTTTTAAATAACTTACCGAATTTAACTTTTCCTCATCGGTTAACCCAACGAAACACCTAAGGCATTCGACTAACTAACCACATGCAGAAAACTTAGTTTACAGAAACAAATACAAACTCATACATATAATGCAAGCACTCTTAACTTCTAATCAAATAACTAATTAAAACTAATTATGAAAAAATGAACTAAATAGCATAATCTTTAATAAATAACCTAAGAAACTAAAAATCAAAAATATAAATTGCATTCAATAAAAATAAGTTCAAAAGAATATATCACAAATAGAATGAGTCTCAGACAAATAAAAATGTAGAACATAATATATTAAATTTTGTTTGAGTTTAAATTCCTTCCATGATATAACTCCATTTTCAATCCAACACTTATTGCACTCACACCCATCCTTGTCCTCCATCCTAGTCAACCTGCATCTTATCCTTATTTACTACATGATATAAACTAAGTAAGCATAAAGTCACCAGCTTACTTTCTCCAAAGCTACTCGTGTAGCCTTAGCACTGTCCTGATGCTAAGTCAGCCTAACTTACTCACACACTTGCCTAAAACACAAGAGAACACAAGAGAGAATAAGGAGAACTTTGAAAGGAAAAGAATGTTGTATTAAGCTTAAGAGAACTTTACAAGGCTTTGAGATTTTTGGATGGTTTACAAATGAAGGGTTGGTCCTATTTATAGGCATCCTTCTCCTAAATCAATGGCCTAGATTGAAACACATGGCATTTATCTGACAACTACTAATTCCTATCTAGAATATTCTAGTAGAGTATGGAAGATATTTACAAGTGTGGAGCATTCTAAAGAATTCTACACTACTTTACATGTTCCCTAAGTATTTCTAAAGTTCTAGAGAGTTTTAGAGTAGTCTTGAGTCTTTTAGGACCTCCTAGGTTCTTTAGGATGCTTCTAGACTGGGTAGAACCCTTTGGAATGCTGTGGAACGGTGTAGATCACTCTGAACCTTTCTAGAATCTTCCTTGGGCCATCCTACTCTCAAAAATGCCCAAAAAAAGTAAGCAGCCTCCTTGTCGATCAATGGGGCGTAACATTCTCTCCCACCTATGCTTACGATGCCCTCGTCGTTTTTCTGTGGTAATGTTAGATTTTGTCCTTAAATTGCCAAAGTGTCTCCTCAGTTTCCCAACTACCCTTAGTGTCGGGCAGTCCCTTCCACTTGATAAAATACTCCTGATAGCTTGGCACACCCCATCTTTGAATGACTTGATCCGTTAGTATTTCATTGACTTCCTTGTCAAAGGAGGTGACCATAGCTATGGGTGCTGTATGGGAGACTCCCCTTAATGGATCTTCCAAGTCTTCTTGGTGTGGTTTGAGCATACTTACGTGGAAGACTGGATGAATCTTCAGCTTGGGTGGAAGATGTAGTTTATATGAGACCTTACCTATACACCTGATCACCTCGAAAGGTCCTTCATACTTACGTATTAGACCCTTATGGACCTTCCTAAGTGTCTTGAATTGTTGTGGTAGAAGTTTCACTGAGACAAGGTCTCCTTCCTTAAACTCTATGTGCCTCCTCTTTCGTCCACCCATTTCTTCATGCGCTTTGCCACCTTGTGCAACACTACCCATGCCAATTCTACCTACTCACACCACGACTTGGCAAACTTGAATGCAGTTAGGCTTTTCCTTTCATAGCGAGTGGTAGAGGAAAGAGGAGTTGTTAGTTGTTGCCCCATGATGATCTCAAAAGTACTCTTGTTGGTGGCCTCACTTTGTTGCAGGTTGTAGGAGAATTGTGCAACATCTAGAAGCTTGGCCCAGTCCCATTGGTTGGCACTCACATAGTGTCGTAAGTGGAGCTCTAATAAAGCATTGATGCATTCTGTCTAATTGTCCCTTTGGTGATGGAAGCTTGTTGAAAAGTTCAAGTCTGACCCTAGCATCTTGAACAACTCCGTCTAGAACCTCCCAATAAAGCGAGAGTCTCGGTCACTAACAATGTATGTTAGAATGCCCCATAGCTTGACAACATTGCACAAAAATAGTCTAGCTGCCTCCTCTACGGTGTGGTTAGTTGGCGTTGTGATGAATGTTGCATACTTGCTACACCTGTCCACCACGACCATGATGCTTCCATATCCTTCGAACTTCGGCAAGTAGGTTATGAAGTCCATAGAGACACTTTCCCATGGTCTTTTAGGAATAGGTAGCAGGTCAAGCATGCCCCCTGGTTGTTGCTGGACTACCTTATCTTGTTAACAAACAAGGTAGGTCCTTACATATTCCTCGAACCCATCTTGCATGTCAAGCCGATAGTAGACAAACTTTAAGAGAGCAAGTGTGCGCCTCATACTAGGGTGGTTGCCCATAAAGAGTCATGACACTCCTTTATTAGTTCTTTTCTTAAATTGGCCTACTTTGGCATGTACATACGGTTGCCTTTGGTATAGAGGATGTCATCAGCTAACCAAAACCTTTGTGTTTTGCCTTCATTCACCAAGGTAATGATGCTTTGTGCTTAAGGGTCTGCCTTTAGTCCTTCCTTGATTTTGCTTAATAATGGGCTAGTGACTTGAGAAATGCTCGATAGCTTTGCCTTTTGACTTAGTGCATCAGCTACCATGTTCACTTTTCCTAGCTTGTACTCCATGACATAGTCAAACTCGGCCAGGAAGTCTTACCATCTAGCTTGTTTCAGACTAAGTTTCCTTTGGGTCTGGAAGTAGCTTGTTGCAATGTTGTCAGTCATGATCATGAACTTTGACCCAAGTAGATAATGGTGCCACACTCTAAGACAATGGATGATGGCTGTCATCTCTTTCTCTTGCACTATGTAGCGTCGCTTAGCCTCGTTGAGCTTTTGGCTTTTGTAAGTGATTAGGTGTCCCTCCTACATGAGAACACCTCCAATGGCAAAGTCTGAGGTATTTGTGTGTATCTCCTAAGGTTTGGTGTGATCAGGTAGGCTGAGCATAGGCTCCTCACTGATTGCTTTCTTTAGATCTTCAAAGGCCTCTTGACACTTCTCCGTCTAGTCCCATGACTTGTTCTTCTTGAGAAGGTCAGTCAGTGGGGCAGCCCTAGCCAAATAGCTCTTGATAAAACGATGATAGTAGTTTACGAGCCCAAGAAAGGATCATAGCTCGTGTACATTAGTTGGTGGCTCCCAAGTTTGGATAGCACGCACCTTGATATCCTCCATCATTAGTTGGCCATCCCTAATTTTGTGCCCCAAGAAGACCACCTTTGGCTTAGCAAAGGAGCACTTCTCCTTCTTGATGTATAACTCATTATCATGTAGCACCTTGAACACCTCACTTAAGTGTTGCACGTGCTCCTCCAAAGTCTTGCTATACAACACTATGTCATCCAAATAGACGACCATGAATTGATAGAGAAACTGGTGGAACAGCTTGTTCATCAAAGTACAAAATGTAGCAGGTGCATTGGTTAGTCCCAATGGCATAACCAAGAATTCATAAGACCCATATCATGTAACACATGTGGTCTTTGGTTCGTCTCCTTCGGCTATGCGAACTTGGTAATACCCTAAGCGAAGGTCTAACTTTGAGAAGTAGCAGACATGACCTAGTTGATCAAACAAATTAGCAATAAGAGGAATGGGGTATTTGTTCTTTACCGTGATCTTGTTAAGGGCCTTATAGTCAATGCACATGCACAAAGAACTGTCTTTCTTCTTTTTGAACAAGGCTGCTGCGCCGAATGGGGCTTTGGAAGGCCTGATGAACCCTACATCAAGTAACTCCTTGAGTTGCCTTCTCAGTTTTGCTAATTTTGGTGGTGCCATGTGGTACACACCCATGGCTAGTGGCTTGCTCCCTAGCTCCAGTTCAATCTAATGGTCTACCTCCCTCCTTGGTGCTAGTTTCTTCGGTAGCTTAGTTGGTGCAACATCCTTGAATTCCTCAAGGAAAGCTGCTACCTCCTTTGGCTTGACTTCTGGTGGCCTCGGCTCATCATCGTCACACTCCTTGAGGATGGCCAAGTAGATTTCCTCATCCTTTCGAATGCCCTTCTTAAACTGCATCGCTGAGAGCATCTTTGTGTCTTGCTTGTTGGTCCTGGTAGTTGGCACCACACAAGCCTTATCGCCATCCATGATGCACATCTGTTGGCAAATGGTACTGGGAATGCCTTGACTTGATCCAAGAATTCTAATCCCAGGACAACTCTAAAGTCATTCATTGGAACGACTGAGAAGTCCATATGCCCATACCAAGCTCCCACGCTAGTCTAAACTCCTCAAGCTATGCCGTGAATGGGTCGAGCAGCTGAATTGACTACCTTGATGGAGCCTTCTCCACTAGTCACTTAAATTCCTAGCCTTTGGGCTTCCTCAATTGAGATAAAGTTATGGGACGCACCTGTATCGAGCATGGCCATGGTAGTAGTCCTTTGGCTTGGGTTTTAGAAGCGCATTGAATTACATTGAACAGCTGCATAGACCCCATGTATGCACCAGCATTGCCGCCATCAACTTTTGTCCCATCTTGATGATTTGCTAGGAGTGAATTCAAGGCTCTTTTTTGTGGGCAATCGCTAGCCCAGTAGGGACCACCACAAAGGAAGCATTTGTTGTTGTTGTTGAACTTACTCAAACTTTTGCTATCCTTTTGCTTGCCCTTATCCTTGCCCCTTGAGGTGTTATCTTGCTAGTGCTCATCTTTGTGTTGGCCCTTGTCTCCCCCACCTTTGGTTTGCCTACTCTTTTTATCCTTTGGTTTGTTGGTGGACTCCTTTTGGCCTATGCCACAAACTCGGCCTGTATAGTGGATGCAACAGTGACAGACTGCTTCGCACTCTTTCATGAAATTGCTTCTTTGGCCAAAAGGAACATATAACATAATGTAGATTTTCTAGTGTCAACACATCTAGCAAAGTCTGAATATGAGTAACTGATCACTTCAAGATGATCATATCTTCTATAAGTGAGCATATGGTCTTTTGTTCCTTGCAAATACCTAAGAAGTTTCTTAGTAGCTTTCTAATGATCTATTCTTAGATTACTTTGATATCTTCCCAACATCCCAACAGCAAGACTAATGTCAGGTCTGGAGCAAGTTTGAGCATACAACAAGTTACCAATGGCAGATGCATAAGGAATTTTTTCATTTGTGCTCGTTCCAATTCATTCTTTGGACATCGCATATGACTAAATTTGTCCCCCTTTTGAATTGGAACTATACATGTTGAGCATTTGTCCATTTTAAATTTCTCTGCAACTTTGTTAATATAGTCTTTCTGAGACAACCTCAACAATCCTTGTGATCTATCACGAAATATTTTAATTCCTATCACATAAGTTGTCTCAGCCATGTCTTCCATTTCAAACTTCTTAGAGAGGAATTTCTTAGTTTTATGTAATAAACCAAGATTTTTAGTAGCAAGCAAAATATCATCAACAATAGGATTAAGAAAATAAACTTGCTCCCACTAACCTTCATATATATACACCAATCAACAGTGTTAATTATATCATTAAACTTAAGATACCATTATCGGGAGGTTTGTTTAAGTCCATGTATTGATTTCTTTAATTTACACACCATGTGTTCCTTTTCTTTACTTGAAAAGCCTTTAGGTTGGTCCATATATACTTTTTCCTCTAAATTTCCATTGAGAAAGGTAGTTTTTATATCCATTTGGAGTAACTCTAAATCAAAATGAGCCACTAATGCTATAATAATTTTGAGTGAATCTTTCTTAGAGATCGGTGAAAAAGTCTCTTTGTAGTCAATGCCTTCTTTCTAAGTAAAGCCTTTGGCAACAAGTCTAGTGTTGTACCGTTCAACATTGCCTTTAGAGTCACACTTGGTCTTAAAGACCCATTTACACTGACTCTCTTGCAACCTTCAGGCAACTCAACAAGGTCATAAACTTGATTTTGATCCTTCAATTTTAACTCATCTTTCATAGCATTGAGCCACTTGTTAGAATCAATACTTTCCATGACTTGTGAAAACTAAGTTAGATTTGAGATCGGATCATTATCGATTTCCAAGTCAATATTTGACTCTTGTAGATAAACCACATAATCATCAGGAATAGCAAATTGCCTTTCTCTTTGAGATCTTCTTAATAATGCTTCTTGTGGTTTAGCTACTATATTTTCCTCGAGTGCAACTTCATCATGAAGTGGTTGGTCATTCACTTGTTGTTCTTGAACATTGTTAGGCTATACAACAATGTTAGGAACAATCTGGCATTAACAAGTAGAGGAACTTCTACCCTAACTTCTTCAATGACCACATTATGTGGTTCTCCACTCCTACTAATTTCATTATTCTCAATGAACCTAACATTTCTAGATTCTATTATCCTCGTACTATGGGTAAGATAATAAAATTTATACCATTTGAATTTTTTAGAATAACCAATGAAATAACCACTAGTCATCTTAAAATCTAATTTCTTTTCATGTGGATTGTAAATTTCCACTTCCGTCAAGCAATCCCACACATGCAAGTGCCTTAAACTAGGTTTCCTTCCTGTCCACATCTCAAAAGGAGTTTTCTGAACAACATTACTAGGAACCCTATTTAGTATATACATGGCCATCTTTAATGCATGCATCCATAAAGATAAAGGTAAAGATGAATAACTTAACATGCTCCTAACCATATCCATTAATGTATGATTACACCTTTCTGCTACACCATTTTGTTGCAGTATACCTAGCATAGTGTATTGTGCACATATGCCTTGCTTTTCTAGGAATTTAGCAAATGGACATGGACATTGCCCTGACTCATCATACTTTTCATAGTATTCACCCCCTCTATCTAAACTTATAATTTTCACCTTTTTATCCAATTGTCTCTCAACCTCATTAATAAATACCTCAAGGGCTTTAACAAATTGAGATTTTTCATGCAATAGATAAAGATAAGCATAACATGAAAAATCATTAATAAAAGTGATAAAATACTTTTATCCACCAAAGGATGGAGTATCGAAAGTTTCCTATATGTCAATATGTATGCGTTCGAGAAGCTGTGTACTTCTTATAGCCCCTTTCTTAGTGTGTTTGGTTTGCTTTCCTTTAATGCAATCAATACACATGCTAAGATCAGTAAAGTCTAAATTTGAAAGAATTCCATTCTTTCCTTGGATGTGTGACCCAAGCGTTAATGCTACAAATAAGCAAAACTTTCATCAACTAAACTCCGTTTAGTTCCAATACTCCGATGCATAGTTAACAAAGTTTTAGCAAAAAGATTATCAAGCTTTAACTTATATAAACTATCATAAAGGATTCTAAATCCAAAAAAACTATTATTTTTACATAAACTAAAGATCCAAATCCAAACTTACAATAAAATCCTATTGCATCAAATTTTGATAAAGAAAATAAATTGTGAGAAAAATTAGGTACATAAAGAGTTTGATATAAATCAAGATAATATCCGGTATCTAATATTAAGCAATAAGTACCAATTCCTTCTACTGGAGCTTTATCTCGATTCCCTATATAAATATAACTTTCATTTGGCTTTTATGGGTTGGATTGTAATAAATCCACGCATCGTATTAGAAATGTGAGTAGTTAAATCTGAATCAATCCACCAAGTGTTATAAGGAACTTTAGTTAAATTTGATTCGAAACAAACTAAAGCACAAGGCTTACCTTTCTTTTTGAACCAAGCCTTACGTTTCTGACAGTCTTTCTTTAAGTGCCCAAATTTGTTTCAAAAATAGCACCTAACACTGTGTTCCTTCTTATAGAATTGAGTTGACTCGTTTAGGTTATGCAACTCCTTTTGAACCCTTTCTTCTTGTTCTTTCTAGGCTTCTTGTCAGTGCTCTTTTTAGCCTCTTAATTTATAAGATGAATAGAATAAGGATTCTAATTCTTCAATCTCGTCTCCTCTTAAACAAGCATACTAGTCAACTCATTAATATTCCATTAATCTTTAATTGTGTTATAGCTCATCTAGAATGGACCATATTTTTCAGGATGAAGCGAATTGCGAATGAACTGTAATAAAAAGAACTCATCCACGACATCCTTAGAGCCTTTAATTTTGCTGCTATATTTGTCATTTCAAGGGCATGCCCATGCATAGTACAAAAGCCATCAAATTTCATGTTGGTTAATTTAGTCATTAATGTACTAGCAAGAGACTTATCAAAAATTTGAGAGTGCTCTTCAACAAGTTTCATAAATTTCTTAGCTTTCAACCTTGAGAAGAGTACTTTTAATGTTGTTTGCTATTGTCATCTGTATGAATGTTAAACTTAATTTGTTTGACCTTTCCCATACTTTATGAAAAGACTTCTCCTCTTCACTACTATCATAAGTAATAGTAGTGGGTTCCTTATCATGAAGTGCTAAATCAAGATCTAAGACACTTAAGTGAAATTGGACTTGTTCACACCAATCAGAGAAATTCAATCTATTAAATAAGGGAACAGATGAAGCATGCGAATGTAAAAAAATAGAAACAGATACTGCAAATATGCAAGAAACATTCATACATTAATGCTTTGACATGATCACATAATTAGATTCAAACTAAGACAGTAATTGTATATCCTCATTCTCCTTTGGGTGATACTAAGTTATACAAACTATAAATGATGCTAATTAAAAATAAAAATTTAATTTGGTAATCATAAATATGTTCAATAAAAAATGTTTGCTATCTTTGGATAAACAACAAAATAATAGGACATATTAATTTCCAACTATTATATTCATCAATTATAAAGAAAGCTAATCAACCTTTAGACGATGTCTAAGTTCTTATAATAGATGAAATTCAATTACTCATGATCTATAAATATCATTTCAATTAAAGCATAAAAATTCATGGGTTAAGTTTGGCCACTTTGGTGACTAACAAACTATAATAATGTAATTTCAACATTGAAAACAATAGTTTTACTTGTTTCAAGTAATTAATTATGATCAAGTATATACATGCATCAATATCATATATACAACCTTTACTGAGAAGTTCCCATAAACGTAATATTACACATATTAGATTTATCAAAACAAAACCTAATAGCATCACATCAATTTCTTATTTATTTTATAATTGATAAAAAAAATCAAATCATCATCAATGTATATCATGTACATATCACATCAGTTTCATAACATGAATATATCTATTTAAGATATGAGAGTGCAGACAAAATTGTTTACCTGCAAATAATTTTTATTGATAGAAAAGAAAGGCTATTTTTTGTTCTGTAATATATATACGCATATACAAAAAGGGATGCAAACGAACAAAGAAAAAAAAAATAAACCGTTTCTTTTACCAACAGCATATAATGATTCAATTTCTTTTACTAACAGATTCAACATTTATAATTATAGCGAGACAATACTATTAATTAGCCATAGAAATTTTAGAATTCATATATAATCTGTAATATAACTTCAAAGGAAAATCATGAGTTCAAAAACCTAAATGCTCTTGATACCATGTGTAAAACTTTAGTACCTATAATTTTTAGAAATCTTAGAACTCAATAATTTTCACAGAAGATGTTTTAGAGTGCGCCTTGATTTACATCTTTGATTTGTAGAGAAACATTTGAATAAAAAGTTTGTTAGAGAAGAAGAATCTAGTTTCTCTTTTTAAACCCACAGTTATTTCTTTTAACGTATTTTTCTTATAGAGAGAAGGAATACAATTGATTGGGTAGAGGTCTAGACTCTTATTAATAGATCCTCAATAGGTGCATTTCCATCAAAGCACACATCTCTTCAGATATAGACACATCTTTTAATAAGAGTTGTAAACCCTTATAGCCAATAGAATTTTAACATTTAAATAATTGTTAAACGAAATAAATAAATGATAAATCTAATAAATTTTATAGGCCTTTAATTAATTATATGGGCCATAATCTAACATTATCATCCAACATTATAAAAGACTAGTTTGTGCATTGAATATAATTTTCCTAGTTGGTGATGGTCTTTATATGCTATTGAAAAATTACCAGCATTAAGATGTCTCAATAAGTTACTAGATTTAGCAGTGCCAGATAATTATCAAAAAAAGTAAGTTAGGGGTAGGATGAGTCTATCTTGAAGGTGCACATTTAAGAAACATTTGTATTGTTAGTTGTGCTTAGACTTCCATGTTAGAATTGTTTATACTCGCTTTTGGATCTTGTCCTTAGTAGACCATGAACCTATTGGTGAAGAACTAGAGTTCTTTTTGTCAATAATATATTAATTAGGGTGAGAATTTGTTGGAATACAAAATGCAGCAAAAGAAATGGATCGTTGACAAACAAAAATTTTCTAAAAACTTTGTTCATCGAAAATAACTATATAATTTTAATTAATAATAGAAAGCTTTAGGAATTTTTACCAACCTTTTGATGACTATTAGGGTATCCTATATTTCCTCATTGACACTACAATCTTCCAAGCTAAGCCTCTACACCAATGGAAAGACGAGTGGGCACTAAACTAGAAGAATGAATTAAACTCACACTTTTCTGAATCTGCTATGTACTCAACGCATGAGATAGCAAACTTTTTTTTTAGAGAAGAACTCTTAGTTTTTCTCTCTATGAAAGTTACGTGAAAAAGATTGATCTTTTGAGATAACTGTTATCTGTCCCTTTTTATATCTGAGCAGTTAGTTATTTTTTTAATTAATTTTAAATTTAAAATAACCACCATATCAAATATATGGGAAAGAGATGCACTCTACATTCCTTATCCTTTTGCTATTCTAATTCAAATCAGTTACGTGATTCTAGATTTATATCCATATATATATAATTGTTCTTTTAAAATGTAAAGATTTTTTTAACTTCATATATATATATATATAATCAGTTAAAAGGAAATCACATTAAACGTGATTCCTTCTCCCTTTTTATTTATTTTTTTGCATTTAAAACGTAACTGTTTACGTTTAATATATATATATATATAATAAAATCATATATATATGATCTAGTTCAAAACTATATATATATCCAAATTTAAAAAATAAATCAAATTTATTTGAAATTAGATTTTTAAATTAATGAATTAATTATTTAATTTTGTGTCCAAATAGGAAAAGACAAAAGGTGGTCCCACCACACATGTGTCACACACAAAATTAAAATTATATTCAAATAATGTAATTATTCAAATATATTAATTAATTAATTTAAAACCCATATTTAACTAATCTTATTAGTTAAGTATAATCAATTAATTAATTAATTAACTAATGCTCAGTTCAATGTGACAACATTTATCACATTATATTATGTGTCATAGAGAACATTTTTCCGTGTCACATTAATAATTGAAGTGTGAAATAATTAATTTGGAATTCAATAATTTCAAACTAAATATGCATAATTCATTCTAAGCATTAAATCACAGAGGCAGCATTGGGGACCTATGGACCTATAACTCGAACTCCAATAAATTTGACAATTAATCAAACTTTTTAATTAATATGCCAAATCTATTAATTTCAGTGTTGCTCCACTAAAAACCTGAAACTAAACTCATGAGATTATAGTAAAATTACTCAAAGAAAATTACCGAGTAGTCCATTGATATAATCATTACATATAAGTCAGTCATCCATAAATAGTTCATAATAAGAGCGAGGTTTAGTTTTCGTTTACCTCTCTTATTATATCTTTATCCTTGAGTTCCAATAATTCTCTAATAAACAGTTAATTCATAATCTTATTATGAACGAGTGTTCTACTGTTCAAGCCTCCAATTATCACTCAAGAGAACTATTTTTCTAACTTCCATAAGGAAGGAATGGATTTCATATCTGTATAATATTATTCTCAGCCATATATTACATTATGTTTCCAATATGCTAAGTTATGATCTATGCTTAGACAAATCTTACAAAGCAAGTCAAAAAACATAATGTCATAAGCAGGAGTCTAATAAATACTCAGGATTAAGACTGTCAAATATATGATCATCATAGTGATAAATTTGAATAATCTATTTATAACAGATGATTATTAGATATTCATAATTTATCTGGTCCAGTGCTACATAATCTCATTATATAAAGTATCTTCAATCTAATGTCTCTACATTAATAGCTTGGATAAGACTATTTTATTCTCAATAAGATTGGACCGTACTTATAATATTTAATTAAAGATCCTGAACTTTAATTAATTATTATAGACTATTTAGATTATTATCTATAGATTTTATCCCTAAGCATATAACGCTTATATGCTAAATTTATAGTCACATAAATATCATGGAATTTTCTTGATACCAAAATAATTATAAATGTCACTTTATTTATTTATTAACAATATGTACAATGTCACAGCTTTTAGGTCACCAAACCCAACAATCTCTCACTTGCCCTAAAGTAAGTAACACATGTCTCTAAGACCTAGGCCTTCCAAGTGTCCCTCAAAGCTCTTTGCAGGTAACGTCTTGGTGAAAGGGTCGGTAAGGTTGTTTTCCAACCCTATCTTCACAACTATTACATCGCCTCAATGCACTATTTCTTTGATCAAATGATACTTTTGCTCTATATGCTTTCCTCTTTTATGGCTTTTGGGTTCTTTGCCACTGCACCACTATTATCACAATACAGTGTGAGTGGTTTATCCATGTCTGGAATGACTTCCAGATCATTTAAGAACTTACAGAGCCAAATAGCTTCTTTAGCTGCTTCACAAGCAGTCACATATTCAGCTTTCATAGTCGAATCAACAATACATGATTGTTTAGTGCTTCTCCAAACTATGGCTCCACCACTAAAAGTAAACACTGATCCAGACGTAGATTTATGTGCATCTTTGTTTGATTGAAAATCAAAATCAGTGTATCCAATGGGAATCAAATTCTCACCAGAATATATCAGCATATAGTTTCTTGTTCTCCTAAGATACTTGAGAATATGTTTAACCACTACCCAATGATCTAATCCTGGGTTGTATTGATACCGACTAACTATACCCACCGCATAGTAAATTTCAGGTCTTTTACAAAACATGGTATACATTAGACTTCCTACTACAGATGCACAGGGCACTCGTCTGATGTATTCTTCCTCTTGAGGTGTCTTAAGACACTGCTCTTTTGAAAGATAAACTCTATGATGTATAGGTAAGTTACCTTTCTTGGAGTTTTGCATCAAAAATTTGATAAGCACCTTATCAATATACGATGCCTGAGACAACGCCAGCATTTTGTTCTTGTGATCTCTTATGAGCTGGATTCCAAGAACATAACTTGCCTCTTCCAAATCTTTCATTTGAAATTAGTTGGCGAGCAAATTCTTTACATTAGATAATAGCCTACATCATTCCCAATGAGTAGGATATCATCTACATAAAGAACTAAGAAGACCACCTTCTTATCTTTGATGTACTTGTATACACAAGGTTCATCAATATGTTGATCGAAACCATAAGATTTGATCGCCTCATCAAATCTCAAGTTTTAAGATCTTGGAGCTTGCTAAAGTCCATAGATAGACCTCAGCAACTTGCAAACTTTTTGCTATTGACCTTTGACTACAAACTCTTTTGGTTGCATCATATAGATGCTTTCCTCAACATAGCTATTCAAAAAGGTAGTCTTGACATCCATTTGCTATATCTCATAATCAAGACAAGTAGCAATGGATAAAAGAATCCAAATGGATTTAAGCATAGCTATAGGCGAGAAAGTTTCTTCATAGTCAACTCCCTCTTTTTAGGTATAACACTTTGCCACAAGCCTAGCTTTAAAAGTCTCAACTTTCCCATCCACTCCTCTTTTCTTCTTGTAAATCCATTTGTACCCTATGGGTTTTATCCCTTTCAAGAGGTCTACAAATTCCCAGACTAAATTGGAGTACATGGACTCCATTTCAAGGTTTATAGCCTCCAGCCATTTCTCATTCTCAAAATCTTCCATTGCATTACGATATGTTAATGGATCATCTTCACCATTATCAAAAATAGCAACATATGCTTCTCTAATTTCCTTGTAGCGAGCAGGTGGTCTTACAACCCTCCCACTACGTCAAGGTAGTATGACATTCTAATCTAGAGATGTGGTCTCCTCATTTTGTCCTTCGACAACTGTTGTCAGTTGTGGTTTGATCTTATCAAAAAGTAACTCTTCAAGTACAATTTTGCTACGAGGTTTATAATTTGTCATATAATTATTCTCAAGAAAAATGGCATTTGTCGAAACAAATATCTTCTTTTCTTGTGGACTACAAAACAAACCTCTCCTAGTTCCTTCTAGGTATCCCACAAACAAGCATACTTCAGAACGTGGTTATAGCTTTTTGGTCTTTCCTTTCAGCACATGTGCTAGACACCCCCATATACGGATATGTCGCATACTAGATTGGCGACCATTCCATAACTCTAAAGGTGTTTTTAGAATAGACTTAGATGGAAATATGTTTAGAAGATATACTGTAGTTTGTAGTGCATATCCCCAAAATAAAATGGGTAATGATGAGTAACTGAGCATGGATATCACCATACCAAGCAACGTCTGATTTCTTCTCTCTGCAACACCATTTTGTTGTGGTGTTCCACGTGCAGTGAGTTGTGATAGAATACCATGTTCTATCATATAGTCCTTGAATTCAGTATCAAGGTATTCCCCTCCTTGATCAGATCAAAAAGTCTTCACCTTCTTTCCTAATTGCTTTTCAGATTCTGCTTGGAATTCTTTAAACCTTCCAAAACTTTCATATTTCCTTTGCATTAGGTACATGTATCCATACCTTAAATAATCGTCAATAAATGTGATGAAATATTCGTAACCACCACAATCTTATATATTCAATAGACCTAGAGCTTTGTATTAGCTCAAGGGGTTCCTTGGCCCTTTCACCTTTTGCAGAGAAAGGTCTTTTAGTCATTTTACCTTTAAGACAAGATTCACAAACTGGTAGAGAATTAACTTTTAATTCTCTTAAAGGACCATCCTTTGTTAGTTTGTTAATTCTGTCAAGGTTAACATGACCTAATCTAAGGTGCCATAGGTACATTTCATTATCAAACCATACCTTTTGCTTCTTGGGTTATAGTTGTTCAACTTTGAACATTTTGGTATTGAGCAGTGATTTTTTGTTGGGCCTTAAGGTGTAAGGCCCATTTCCGTATGCGTAGAACAAATATCCAAACCATTTCTTGAAATATTAACATAATAATTATTAAAAGAAACATTAAACATTTGTTCAAACAACCTAGAAATAGAAATCAAATTTCTACCAAAACTAGGAATCTAAAAAACATTGTCCAAAATTAAAAACTTATTTTTAAAATAAAGTTTAACGACTCCCACTGCTGTTGCTGAAATAACCTCTCCCGTTCCCACTCTCATCATTTGTTCCCCGTCGGCAAGCTCCCTTGAAGAACTAAGCATCTATAAAGAAGAACAAACATGGTTAGTTGCCCCTAAATCAATTATCTAAGGTGAAGTATCATCTTCAACTAAACAAGCTTCTAAAACGAGTAAATCTAATTTACCATTCTTCTTTTTACCTTTAAGCTCTTGAAAATACTTTTTGCAGTTTCTCTTCTAATGCCTATGTACACCGCAGTAGAAACATTTTCCTTTGGGCTTCTTTTGCTTTAAGCTCTTGTTGTTGCTTTTGTTCTTCTTAGGTTGCCCTCCATTCTTAGACTTACCACTTCTGTTAGTTCTCTTTCTCTTCTTATTCTTTTGAGCAGAAAAGGGGGATTTAGCTTTTGCAACATTTGCCT
Organism: Artocarpus hirsutus; assembly: GCA_946598075.1. Taxonomy (NCBI): domain Eukaryota; kingdom Viridiplantae; phylum Streptophyta; class Magnoliopsida; order Rosales; family Moraceae; genus Artocarpus; species Artocarpus hirsutus. The sequence goes on from CAMOHE010047739.1 coordinate 81,625, forward strand.
CAACTTCTTTAGTCTTTTCTTTTGAAATAGACTCAAAGTTTTACAGCTCATTAAGCAACTCAGTCATATTATATTTCAGCTTGTTCATGAAATAGTTACTTTTGAATTGAAGAAACGTAGGGGAGAGGGTTTTCAAAATCATCCCCACCTACGTGGCTTCATCTATTACTACCCCATTCACCTCGGTCTCATGGAGATAGTTAACCATGTTGAGAACAAGTTCTCTAACCGAGATCCCTGCCTTCATTTTGGCATTCATTACCACCTTAATAGCTTCATGATGTGCCTTTTCAGAAGGCTCGTCAAACATGTCTGGCAAAGACTACATTATCTCATAAGCAATCTCCATGCTTTCATGATTCATCCTAAGCACGTCAGACAAGCCAGCCAAAAGGAAACAATGGTTTTGTTGTTTGCCTCGATCCAACGATCATATGCTTTTCGTACATTATGAGGGGCATAGGCAGCAGGCGATGGAGGATATTCCTCCGTGAGGACAAACTTGTAATTTTCACAAATTAGTACTATATTCATGTTACTTTTTTGCTTGACAAAATTATTTCCGATTAATTTTTCATTTGAGAGAATAGCGATGATTTGATTAGACATTGTTGTTGTAATAAATAAATAAAATGACATAAATTAAATGGTTGCATAAATATCATAAATATATGTTTTGGAATAGTAAACATGATGCATGATGCATATGAAAAACACACAAAAAATTTTACTAATTCCATGATTATTCAATTTTAATAAATAAAGTGCCGCCGTAAGGTAGGTCAAATTATTTATAAATTAAATTGAGACATTCTTAATTAATAAATATATTCAAAATATCTCATATTTTCTATAATTATTAATAACCATTTATTTTTGGTCAAGATATAATCAACAATTTAATTATATCCTTACGAGTGTGGCCCACTATTTCAGATTTTAACAACTTAACTCAAAATTGCCACTATAGGGTAGGTCAATTTTGAAATACATTGTAAAATCCTACCTCTTGGAAGCCAATCTTGTTATTGATTTAAGTGGACACCCTCCATAAGGAGGACAAAATCAAAGCGTCGTGAGGCGCCACCTAAATCTCATGGTGTTATGCTAATAGTGGAGACCATAGGTTATATTGTCATATTACCTTCTCCCACTTATTATTTTAAAACATGTGTTTTATCTTATAAAACATTATATGTTTCATAACTCTAGAAAAAAAAAAAATAATTACAAAGTTATATTATGTGTTAATAGAATCCCATTCTACTTACACTTAAATTACCATATTACCTTCTCCCACTCATTATTTTAAAAGATGTGTTTTATCTTATAAAACATCATATGTTTCATAACTCTAGAAAATAAAAAAAAATTAATTACAAAGTTACATTATGTGTTAATAGAATCCCATTCTACTTACACTTAAATAAATTACCAGATTTTCTAAAAATCTAAATTTATTATGAATTATCTAAGTTACCAAAATTAAACAATTTAAAATTAGATAACTTAGAATTAATGTGAATTTTACCAAGTCTTAACTATTAAAACTAAATTCACATTATTTAGTTAAATAATAAATTAAGATTCTATAAAACCAACCCAATTAATTTAATCTCATTAAATTAATTATAACACATATTAAATCATTTTATAAACTACTTTACACAGAATGAAATAATATGCAAGTATATGCATGTCATGTTAAAAATAACTATAAGTGGGCACTTTTCTAGATGGCATGTTATAGTACATGAACATGTTATCACAATCATCACATGAAAATAAAGCATGAAGATAAACAATAGATTTTTGATCGGGTCCTTTTGGATAATTAAAATTACAACCTATAAAAAAATAAAATAAAAAAAAATTACAAAGGTCTTCTTGTAATTATACATATATCCCTACTCCAATTTTATAGGCTTCATTTGGTGGTTTACTTGTCAAAAAACTATTGGGTTACCTTTAAAAAAAAAAAATTGGTGGTTTCCACTTTAAATTTGAGAAAAAATTACAATACGTGTCCAAATTATTGTTATGAAATTAAAATCTAACACAATATTCAAAATATTTTAAAAATGTCTTTAATGATATAATAATTATCTTCATGATATTATATATTGTACTATATAATTACATATAAATAATTTTAATGATATCATTATGAGACATGTGTAGAATTTTTACAAATTAGAGTCATATTTTAATTCAATAAATGTAATTGGGTCAATTGTCTCATTAACCCTAAATTTGATAGGCCCATGTTCATAACTGGGCCAACAATCTAGTGGGTCAGTGAAGGTAAGCCAATATACTTCTTCTTCTTCTTCTTCATGTGCAATGGACTAGAAAAGTTAAAAAAAAAAAAAAAGCCGCCCTCTATGTTGCACATTAGAGTGCATTAACACTACATATGTCATCACTTTTTTTTATAATTGTTTTAAAAAAAAATGCACGTGAAGTGCATTAAAAAGCCACAGGTGCATTAAATGCATGTAAATGTTTCCAGGTGGTTCCCTTCTTTTTTTTGTGTTGATGGTAGTTTCACACGACAGGTGCATTAAATGCACATTAATAAAGGCAACTCTCATGGATGGAAGCGTACGCGTATAGTAGGGGAAGGAGAAAAAATAACAATAATAATAATAAATTACAAAAAACCTATACCCCTTATGGGTTTACACAGATTTGATCAAATCAACCAAGAATAAAATTATCAATCCAAAAGGACCATATAACTAACGACCAAAAATCCATTCATAAAATAGCATTACAAAAATTGTAAAGATGTAAAGTGCCCACAAATATACATCAAGAACATTATATTATTAAAATAAAATCATGTTAATTAAAATTATATATGTTATAACCCGCTCTAATGCCATTTGTTGGAATAAAATACGAAACGCAGCGGAAGGAACGGATCGTTGACAAACAACAATTTTTTGAAAACTTTATTCATCAAGAATAGTTATATAATTTTAATTAATAATAGGAAGCTTTAGAAATTTTCACCAATCTTTTGAAGACTATCAGAGTATCCTAGCTTTCCTCTTTGACACCACAATCTTCCAAGCTAAGCCTCCACACTAATGGAAAGACGAGTGGACGTCAAACTACAAGAACGAATTAACCTCACACTTTTTTGAATCTGCTATGAACTCAACACATGAGATAGTAGACTGTTTTTTTTTTAGAGAAGAACTCTCAGTTTTTCTCTCTATGAAAGTTTAACTATTATCTATCCATTTTTATATTTGAGCAGTTAGTTATTTTTTTAATTAATTTTAAATTTGAAATAACTACCATATTAAATATATGGGGAAGGGATGTACTCTATATTCCTTATCCTTTTGCTATTCTAATTCAAATCACTTATGTGATTTTAGATATATATATATATATATATATATATAATTGTTCTTTTAAAATGTACTGATTTTTTTAACTTTATATATATATATACAATCAGTTAAAAGGAAATCAAGTTTAACGGGATTCCTTTTTCTTTTTCTTTTTTAATGTTTAAAACGTAACTGTTTATGTTTTATATATATATATATAATAAAATGATATATGTAAGATCTAGTTCAAAATTATATATATATATATATATCCAAATTCAAAAAATAAATTAAATTTATTTGAAATTAGATTTTTAAATTAATCAATTAATTATTTAATTTTGTGTCCAAATAAGAAAAGACAAAAAGTGGTCTCACCACACATGTGTCACACACAAAATTAAAATTATATTCAAATAATCTTATTATTCAAGTATTATTAATTAATTAATTTAAAACCCATATTTAACTAATCTTATTAGTTAAATATAATTAATTAATTAATTAACTAATGCTTAATTAAATGTGACAACATTTATCACATTACATTATGTGTCACAGTGAACATTTTTCTGTGTCACATTAATAATTCGAGAGTGAAATAATTAATTCCGAATTCAGTAATTTTAAACTAAACATGTATAATTCATTATGTGCATTAAATCCAATATAGTGTCATAGATGTGGCATTGGGGACCTATGGACCTATAACCTAAGCTCCAATAAATTTGACAATTAATCAAACTCTTTAATTAATATGTCAAATTTATTAGTTTCAGTATTACTCTACTAAAAACCTGAAACTGAACTCTTGAG